>JBBPBX010016214.1:16941-38871 GCA_038048925.1 Garcialebias charrua
CTCCATCACCCCATCCACCCCAAGTCAGTTCACTGATGCCTTTAAGAGCACTGACTTATGCTCTGCCGTCAGCCTGGACCCATCTCTACATCCTGAGGACTTCATCACCTCCTTCCATCACACCTGCACAACGATCTTGGACTCCATCGCTCCTCTCAAATAGGCTTCTTCAAAGAATAAATCACCTCCATGGCTCAATGAAACCACGCAGGCTTTTCAACAACGTTGCAGGAAAGCTGAGCGAAAATGGAAGTGGGACCGGCTTCATGTGTCCCAGGGAATACTGAGAGACTGTCTCTGTGATTATCAAAATGCTGTTAAGCAGGCCAAGTCACAGTACCTCTCCAATTTAATCTCCACCAGCTCCAACCGGCCGAGGATGCTTTTTAGCACAATCCAGTCTGTCATCAATCCTTCTGTCAATGTTCTGAAAACTGCCACTCAGTCTACCTGTGATGACTTTCAGAGCTATTTTGTCAACAAAATAGACTATCAGGCAGAACATTGTCAGCCCATCAAACACTGTCCAATCATGTGCGTCTGCAATAACCACAGCTGTTTTTGACGAGTTCGACCTGGTTTCACTGCCTCACCTCATCAAGGTGGTTCAGCAGATGAAACCAACAAACTGTTCTCTGGACATCATTCCATCAAAAATATTCAAACAGTCCTTTGATGTAATTGGTCCTTGTGTTTTGTCATTCATTAACAGCTGTCTAACTTCAGGTTTTGTGCCATCTGCTTTCAAACACGCTGTGGTCAGGCCTCTTCTCAAAAAACCAGGCCTAGATCCTACAGCTCTCTCTAATTTCAGGCCAGTTTCCCATCTGTCATTTTTATCAAAGGTCCTAGAAAAGATTGTTTTTATTCAACTTCAATCTTTTCTAGAGCACAACAACCTGTTTGAAAAATTTCAGTCTGGTTTTCGAGCCGTCACAGTACTGAATCTGCACTGCTCAAAGTGCAGAATGACATTCTTCTGTCTCTGGATGCAAAAAACCCTGTTCTGCTGGTGATGTTAGACCTCTCAGCAGCTTTTGACACCGTAGACCATCAGGTACTAATCAACCGTTTGTCTCAGCAGGTTGGCCTCCAGGGAGCTGTGCTAGAGTGGTTCAGATCTTACCTGACTGGGAGAACTTTTTCTGTCATGATAGGTGATCTGTCCTCCTCTTCATCAACCCCTCTGACCTCTGGCGTACCACAGGGATCCATTCTGGGACCAGTCCTCTTCTCTCTTTACATGCTGCCATTAGGATCAATCATTGCACGTCATAATCTGTCTTTTCATCTATATGCAGACGATTTACAAATCTATCTGCCAGTCACTCCCAACCCCTCACTCAGTTCAAACACTCTTGTCAACTGCTTAAATGACATTAAGCACTGGCTGTCTCAAAACTTCCTCCACCTAAACACAGATAAAACTGAATGCATTTTATTTGGTGCACCCAGTGACGCCAGCAACATCCTTCCCAGTCCCAGTTTTGGTTTTCCCCTCCCCCACTTCAACCCGGTAGTTAGAAAGCTTGGAGTACAGCTTGACTCCAACTTAAAGCTTGATAAACAGATCAGTTCTGTTATCAAGACCAGCTTCTTTCAGCTCCGTCTGCTCTCTAAAGTAGTCACTCCTCAGCCGTAGTGATCTGGAGAAGGCCATCCATGCCTTTGTGACCTCCAGACTTGACTATTGTAATGCTTTGTATGTTGGAATTAATCAATCCTCCATCTCCCGTTTACAGCTTGTACAGAACTCTGCCGCCCGCTTTTTGACCAACACACGAAAATATGAACACATCACTCCTGTCCTGTCCTCTCTACACTGGCTCCCGGTTCAGTTCAGGATACAGTTCAAGCTGCTGCTGTTTGTTTTCAAAGCTCTGAATGGACTTGCACCTCTGTACATCTCAGAACTTTTGAAAGTCCATCAGCCCGGCAGAGCTTTACGATCTGCCAGTCTACACCTGCTGGAGGTGCCTCGCTCAAGGTACAAACAATGGGGCTACTTATTTTTACATCCAAACAAACTGATAAAGAAAACTTACTTGGTGTGAACACAGTAGAGCTTAATCTGGATCCCAGATTTGGACTCTGTGGGTCCTTGGGTGCCCTCTGTAGGACAAAACACATGAAACAGAATAAGTCTATATATTTCATAGTTGAGGATAATTTCTAAAACATAACCTAAAAAAGTCTCTACAACAATCATTAATATAGTGACCTTTTAGGCCTTGTTTAGACTAGGCCACTTTTACGTGAAATTTTACCAATTTCTGCCACGTTTTGGCCTTTTGTGCCGACAACAACAGTGCTATTTTTTCTAAAACAAGCTTTCTGAATCCGGGTGTCAGCGTGGAGGATTTTGGAAACAACTGGCAGAGATGTGAAACTGTGGACAGATGCAGTCAACAGCTTTTCTGCGCAACTACATAAACAGTAACAATGTCGGACAGTTGAGTGCTGTTCGCCCTTTTCAACGTGTAAGGAGCAACCCAACCTCATCCTCAGACCAAACAGACATTCCCATGTTCACCATTTTGGATGCAACTGTTTGAATGCAGACTGACAGGTTGAAAGCCAAAAATCACAGCACCAGCTAGCGACCGGGCATGGAAACTAAAGTGGTTTGAACAATGTCCGCATATTCATATAAACGTGTAACATTTCCCACAATCAACATCAGAAGAATTCTAATCTTTCCAGAGATCCTTCACGTTAAAGGACAACACCCACCATGACAGTAACAATTCACCATATAGGAAAATTACTGTAATTTAATATTATGTCTATTTTCATTTTTGCATTTGGGTAAAAAAAAAAAAAACACTCCCGAATGAATCCGGAAACCTGGCCGAAGAGTCCCGAAGTGTCATGTGACTTTTGTTACATCTCCACCCAGAAGGCACAAGGCAGGAGTGAGTTTCCATGGAGGTTTATGAGAGAGAGTGGGAGTTAACTGCATATTTCCTGGTGCATTTGTGTGTACATATGGACCAGCGCTCTGATTTTATTTATTATTTATTTTATAACACCGCTGCGGACCGTTGCTGCTCTCATTCTGCCCAGAGGAGCAAGCCGCGCGTTCTGCCCAGAGGAGCAAGCCGCGCGTTCTGCCCAGAGGAGCAAGCCGCGCGCGTCTCTGGCTCCTCGTTCCGCTGGTTCCTCGTTCCTTTGAAGTTCCTCGTGCCGGTGTAATTTGCTCCCTCGAGTGTATTTGCTCTCGTCAGCCTTGTTGCGGGGAGCACGGGGAGCACGCGCGCAGAGCTCCGCTGCGCGGCTGCCCGACCTGTCTGGTCAAGGGGGGAGAGAATAAAAAGCCGATGCGGAAATGAATGAATTTGTCGCGATCAAACGAATTAAACTAGTATGTCTACGTGGATGCTCGCTCAGAATATGATAGACATGAGTGAGCGACAGCAGGATTAATCAACAGGCAGCTTTAGGGAATATTTAAAAATGCTTCGCTTTTTCTTTTCCTCGCTCGCCTGTAACTCCAAGGCGTCACTTTAGTGACGTGAATGCCCATGTGAATGCCCATATATGGAGAGGGGCAGATTTTTCCTGGAGCTTCTGCTAAAATCTGCTATAAATCATGAAATAACACATTTAGCGTTATTTCTCTACAATATAAATAAACGCTCCTGTATTATTTTTAAATAAACTAATAAATATTAATGGCGATGCAATTTGAAAACATGGTGGGTGTTGGACTTTAAACAGGACCTTACGTCTTTAAAATGCTGCAATGAGAGAATTTCTCCAGACTGAGATAAACTAAAATTCTAATTTCTACAAACAGCACAATTTTTTTAGCTTTACAATGCATTTTAGGAAGAAAAACTTTCTACT
The DNA here is from genome assembly GCA_038048925.1 of Garcialebias charrua. NCBI lineage: Eukaryota > Metazoa > Chordata > Actinopteri > Cyprinodontiformes > Rivulidae > Garcialebias > Garcialebias charrua. Next base: position 20,791 of record JBBPBX010016214.1, read on the forward strand.
GCAAGACAATTGTTTTTCCCCCCTTAAATATGACTCAAGTTTTATTTTAAATATTAAATACTTGTAAAAGATGTTATGCCTTACCAAAATATTTGCCGTTATGTTAAAAATGTCTGTCTTGTATGAACAAGTTGTTAACCTCTGAGATGTTTTATGTTCTTGTGAGACTAGCAGGGGGAAGGGGGTTTTTGGGTTTTGGGACTTTCCCCGGCAGGTGCTGCTTCAGTGTGTGTCTGCCTGTGAGCGGGAGCAGATGTAAATGGCAGATGAATAAAGAGTTCGACAAACAAATAAACGTCGTGTTTATTTGACTTTACATGGTAGCAGAGGATGGCTGCCAATTACAGAGTTCCGCCGAAGCTTGATGAAGCAAGACCATACGAATGCTGGAAAAATGAAGTTAATATTTGGACACGTGTTACGGACTTGGAAAAGAAGAAACAGGCCCTGGCTGTGGCGCTGGGCCTCGAAGGAAGAGCCAGAGAAATTGCACTGGAGATACCTGCAGACGACTTGAATAAAGATAATGGTATGGAAATCTTGTTTAACAAACTGGATACGATATTTTTGAGAGAAGAAAAAGACAGAGCTTATGAAGCATACTCCGCTTTTGATGCTATCTCTAAAGACAGCGCTATGTCTATGGCAGACTTCATCATAGATTTTGAACAACGTTACAATCGAATGAAGAAATATAACATGCTACTACCTGACGCTGTACTAGCATTTAAACTCTTAGACGCTGCGTGTCTTGATGAACAAAGCAGGCAGCTTGCTCTCACAGCATGCACGGACTTAACGTTTGCCTCCATGAAGTCAGGTTTGAAGCGGATTTTTGGAAAAGCAACAGCAGGAAACGGCACAGAAACTCAGGATGCAGTTTATTTTGCTGAGCAAAGATCAAGGGGCAGATTCAGACGAAACTACGGCTCGTCACAAGGCGGACAGGGGCAACCACAGCAGGGCACAAACCCCCTCGACAAATATGGTAAGCGAACAAAATGCGCTATTTGTCAGAGCACGTACCATTGGGCCAAAGTCTGTCCGCACAGAAGAAATGAAGTAAAACTGACACAGGATGAAAACGTGGAGGAATGTAACATCACTCTATTTACAAAAATAGAGACTGATTCAGAGATTTTCCTAACTGAAGCATTGGGATCAGCTATTATTGACACTGCCTGCACTCGTACTGTATGTGGTGAAAAGTGGCTAGAAAGCTACATAAAAGACCTAAGCAAGAGTAAAATTGACAAACTGTTGCAAACAGAGACCCCAAGCTGCAGACCTTTCAGATTTGGAGATGGTCAGGTGGTTCTATCCAATAGAAAAATAAAACTGCCTGCTAAGATTGGGAAAACAAAGTGCAACATTGAAACTGAAGTGGTGTCTGCTGGCATTCCTCTGCTGCTGAGCAAAACGTCCCTAAAGAGAGCAGGAACTGTTTTAGACATGCAGAATGACAAAGTTGTCATGTTCAAACAGCAAGTCCCTCTTGAGCTTACCAGTTCAGGACATTATTGTGTGGATATAAGAGATGGAGATGCAAAAGTGAATGATGATGAAAATGAAATCCTCGTGGTCACAGCAGAGATGTCTAAAAATGAGAAACGCAAAATTCTACTGAAACTTCACAAACAGTTTGGACATGCCTCAGCAGACCGGCTGCAGAGACTCATTCAAAGCTCCGGAAATTATGATAAAGACTGCCCAGTGATTTTGCAGGAGATCATTCGTGACTGTGAAGTATGTCAGAGGTACAGCAGAACAAAGCCAAAACCAGCTGTTGGTTTGCCCTTGGCATCAGAATACAATGAGACTGTGGCAATGGATCTACACGAGTTGGAATCTGGAATCTGGTACCTGCACATCATCGACCACTTCACACGCTTCAGCGCTGGAAACATCGTGAGGACAAAAAAACCCTCTGAGATTGTCAACTCCTTCATCCATTCATGGATAAGTGTTCATGGAGCCCCCAAGCGGATTTACACTGACAACGGTGGAGAGTTCAACAATGAAGAAGTTAGAGACATGGCAGAAAAGTTCAACATTGAGACAAAGACCACAGCAGGCTACAGCCCCTGGAGTAATGGACTATTGGAGAGACACAACATGACATTAACAGAAATCCTTCTGAAGGTAAAAAAAGAAAATGGGTGTGGCTGGCAAACTGCTCTGGACTGGGCTCTAATGGCCAAAAACAGTATGATTAATGTTCATGGTTATAGTCCACACCAGCTTGTGTTTGGTCACAGTCCTAATCTTCCTTCTGTTTTGGTTGATAAACCACCTGCTCTAGAGGACACCTCTATGAGTACTAGAGTAGGACAACATCTCGCAGTATTGCATGCTTCCAGAAGAGCTTTCACAGAGGTGGAATGCTCAGACAGAATAAAAAGAGCATTACGAAAACAGCTAAGACCTACAGATGAAAAGTATGAGACAGGAGACAAAGTGTACTATAAGAGAACAAATTGTACAGAGTGGAAGGGCCCTGGTGTTGTTATTGGTCAGGACGGTGTTGTGGTTTTTGTAAGACATGGTGGAATTCTTGTTCGAGTACACCAGTCCAGGCTAAACAAAGTGAATGTACAGGATGAGAATGAAACAGTCCTGCCTAATGTTCCTGAAAAGGATAAAGAAAGTGAAAATGTGGTTCACACTGATGTGTCAGAAAGCTCAGAAGATGAAATGAGTGTAAATGGAGAAGAAAACATCACTGACAATACAGAAACAGAGGAGAATAATGTCACACAGACTGACACACATAATGAAACAGAGAGTGAAGCAACTACCTCTGCTCAGTGTCAAATGGAGGTAAAACTAAAAACAGGTCAGACAGTTACATTTACAGACAAAGATAATGGCACCAGACACATTGCCAGAGTATTAGGCAGAGCAGGAAAAGCAAAAGGGCAATACAAAAACTGGTACAATGTACAGAATATTGAACATGATGGTAGTGAAGGACAAAAACAAGCAGTGGACATGTCACAGGTTGAAAATCTTCATACTGAGCCTGAAAATAGAAATGATGAAGATGTACTCATTGTAAAAGATGTTTCTTTTGATGCTGCTAAACAGCAAGAGATTGAAAACTGGAAAAATAATGATGTATATGAAGAGGTCATGGACAAAGGTCAAAAATGTATTTCGACTAGATGGGTCTGTACATTAAAAGAAACCCCAGAAGGAATCACTCCCAAAGCCCGTCTTGTGGCAAGAGGTTTTGAAGAAATCAACATTAATGAGTTACAGAAAGATTCTCCTACATGTGCATCAGAGTCACTCAGACTTCTGTTAGCAGTGATTTGTCAAAATAAGTGGAAAGTTCATTCTATGGATATAAAATCTGCTTTTCTACAGGGTATGAAACTTTCAAGAGACGTTTTTATTCGGCCTCCACCTGAAGTGGGTGTAGAGAATGTTTTGTGGAAACTAAAAAAATGTGTATATGGACTTGCAGATGCTTCCCTCTACTGGTACAACAGGGTAAAAGAACTCATGTTTAACACTGGAGGTGAAATGTCAAAGGTTGATCCTGCAGTGTTTTACTGGCAAAATGATGAGTCTGAAGTGACAGGAGTACTGGCGTGTCATGTGGACGACTTTCTTTGGGCAGGATCAGAGGACTTTGAAACAAAAGTCATTCCTGCACTCAAGTCTACTTTTCATGTTGGCCGTGAAGAACGTGGAAGTTTTTCCTATGTGGGAATGGACATTACCACTTTAGATGGTGTAATACAGGTGCATCAACACAGCTACATTGATAATCTACAAATGATCCATTTAAAAGCAGCACGGGCTGTTCAAAGAGATGCCCCACTAAATGAGACAGAAAGGGAGCTACTTAGATCAAAAATAGGACAGATTTTGTGGGTTGCTAAACAGACAAGACCAGATGTTATGTTTGACACATGCAGCCTAGCATCTAACATTAAAAATGCCACTGTTCAGTCCATACATGAAGTAAACAAAGTGATCCGTAAACTAAAATCAGAAACGGTCACACTTAAGTTTCAACATTTGGGAAACAATGACTTAAGTTTAGTTGTTTCCAGTGATGCCTCCCTGGGTAATCTTCCAGATGGAGGTACACAAGGAGGGATTTTAATTGCCCTCATGGGAGAGAGAGGAAAATTCTCCCCTTTGTTTTGGCAGTCCAAAAGGATCAGGCGTGTGGTAAGGAGCACTCTGGCAGGAGAAACTCTTGCCATGTCAGATGGTATTGACAATGCTGTGTTTTTAGCCACGCTCTACTCTGAGCTCACCACTGGAAAGGCAAATCTCCAATTTATTCCTCTCATATGGTAAATGGCAGATGAATAAAGAGTTCGACAAACAAATAAACGTTGTGTTTATTTGACTTTACACAAGTAATGTGAAAATAACACTTTATAAGATTTATTTGTTTGGTTAACTGAGATTTAGGATTTTTAGAAAATACAATAAGGATTAGAGTCCAGCAACTAACGTTTCATAATTTCCAAGACCCAGAAAATACTAAATCCCAAGTCCCAGACTTTTAAAGGGGACCACATATTCAAAATTCACTTTTTAAAGTTTTTTTTACTCAACTTTGGGTATGTACTTCATAAAAAAACAGTCCTAGTGGCAAAAAAATGCACCCAGTGGTTTATTTACTCTAGTAAATTTATTTTACTGTGATAAGATACGTTTCGTTTTAAAATACTCTCGCATGTTACGTCACAAGCGAGAGAGGACAACCCACCCCAACATGAGTCCAGCCCCTCACCTAGCAACCCCTGGTTAGGCTCAACCCACTTCTGTATTAAACACATGACTGTTGTTTTTCATGATTTCATCTCATCTTTTGTTTATATGTTCTTAATTTCATGTGTACAGCACTTTGTTGCAGCTGTGTTTTTAAATGGCTTTATAAATAAAGTATAATTGTTATTTTTATGTTTTAGTTCAATTTTTAGTGTATTTGCGATCGCTCCCAACGCGCAGCCGGCAAAAATTAAACGAGCGGACCCCCGGCGTAGGGACCTGCGGCAACGGGACCCTCCTCTGGCGGATGGAGCGGAGCTTCAACTGTACAGCCTCGCAGCAGCCTCGCAGCAGCGAGGACCTTCTCCTTACGGATTAATTTACGGGAGACACTTGGTGAACTTTGTGTTGTCTTGACTGGAACAGCGATAACTCCCAAAATCGCCGCGTGCAACGAGCGGAGCTGGCGAACACCGGAAGAGGAACAAGCTAACATTAGCATCGGATTCGGGTGGTCTCATGCTAAAAGGAGCAGCAAATTGCGGCGCGCTCAGACGGGTTTCGGTAAGTTATCTTAAGCTAGCACTAACAGTAAGTCAAATGAGTAATAAAAAAAGAGCTAATTTTAAAACAACAACACATTACAGATACTGGCTGTTACAGAGGGCGTAAACAGATCGTTGAAGGGCGTGGACTTCAGAACTTGTATCAGAAACCGGTCGTTCAAAACGAAAGTTAAAAATGGCAGAATTAAAAAGGGTATAATTAATTATCTAAGAATTATTTTGTGTATTAAAATGAATTAATATTGTCAAGATAGCACACAGACATAACATAAAAATTTTAAAGACCTACATGTGGTCTCCTTTAAGGCTCTATGGGGATCCTAATCTACAGAAAACTGACTTTGCCATCAATGTTTTTAAGCGTTGTCCTGTTTCTGATAAATGTGATCAGGTCCGTTTGTGTGCACACAGCACCTGCTGACATGCTCTCGCTTTCCTCTTCTGCAGGGAGGACCTCGGTGTGCCGCAGTCGGCAGTGGGTGACGTCCCGGATCCCAAAGCTGAGCACAGGGTGGGTGAGCAGGAACTCCGACACGGCCGTGAAACTTGCTTTTCCCTTCTCCAGGTCCTGTCGCAGCTCCATCACGTACAGAACCTGCCAGAACACAGAATCAGATATCAGAGACACAAAGACAAACATTTAAAAGTCAACGTTTTTAATCAATGTAAATTTGTCTGAACGCTCCAGAAGCCCATCGGACCAACCTTTCTCTGCACGTCTGTGAGAATCAGATATTCAGCAGCAAGATCCAAACTGGCCTTGAGACTCGGCAGAACCAATGGGGTCAACGGATCCGGAGAGAACCTAAGACAACAAAAACAACGAGAAGCAGTTTTAGAATATTTGTGTGGCAATCTAAAGAAAAATGTATCAGTCACCAACTCCAAATCTCTTAATTTCTGGATAAAATAAAAAATGTAAATAAAATCTAAGACTTCTTTTTTAGTTTAGGTCGGAGCCCTTTAGCCGTACAATCAGCAGCAAAATAATTTTTTTTAAATCTGGCCCATTTGGGCATGGGAACATCTCCTGGCTCGGTTCTTCTCCAAAACTGGTTTGAAGAAACCTTTACACTGATTTGGGTTTTTATAGGACTCAACAGCACTGAAATAAAGCAGGTGCTAACCAAACCTTTGCAATTAAAAAAATATAAATAAAAGAATATGCCTGAGTCACTAAATCCCATCTTCTAAAGCAGGAAACGGAGATAAAGTTAACGTGATAAATGAAGGGGGGTGACCTGATTGATTGTAAACAGGTCCAGGAAACGGTGCACCACAATTTCAGCTCCTGGTTCTGGTCTGCTCCGGTTATGAGAAACCTCCAGAAAGGAACACTAGGAGCAGAAAGGAGCAGAAGTGATTTAAAAACAAACAGAAAATATGGCGTGCCTCAGATGAATGTGTTGCATGTTTTCTGCTGCACTGACTCTGGATCCTGCCTCTTGTGGTTGTCACAGAACAGAAGGCAGGACAGGGGACGTCCTCCGTGAGGCCGCAGTTCATGAAGACATCTGGACAGCAAACATACGAGAGTAAAAAAACAAACAATGCACAAACATTCCTCCCCATCAGTGATCTCAAATGACGATCTGCTCGCTCACCTGGGCTTGTCCTGTACACCTTCTATGTAGATCTGCCAGAACTTGATGAACCCATCATGGCTGGCCGTGGCCAACACAGTTCCATCAGGAGACAACGCTCCTTCGCTGACTCGCTGGAGGAGCAGATGTTCAACAAGAGCACCGCACACGGCACATTATACACCCGTCGACCAACTATTACACAGCAATGTCCTGAATATCTACAAGCAATATGAATTTTGTGCAACATTTTTTCATAAATTCTGACTCCGGAATGATGAAAAAAGCTTTTGCAGACTGTAGTTTTGTGGCTACATGACAGATGCTACATTTATCACATCACCAACACAAGATACCATTCAGTCCCCAACGTGGTCTACAGTCAGAGACCACAAAGCCACATAATGATTGATTAGGCCTTAGTTTATTGAACTTCATTATTCTTGCAAATCTTGGTCAACATGTACATCACGTCATCCATTTCCCACGACATCTGCTGTTAAATCTTGAATCAGAATATGTAACTTGGAAGAGCAAAGACTCAGATTTGTCCGACTTTAGACAGGCGTATAATAACACCACATACAAAAACAAAACTGATCACGCATGAGGTAAAACAACAACTATAATCTGCCACCACCGTCCAGATGTCTGCAGACAGGAAGTGACCTCGCTCTCTGCGTAGATGTGGTGGGATAATCTTAAACACCTTAACAACAGAACCCAAACACACCAGACCTTGTGTTGTTTTAAATTAACAATTAAATAATTTCTGAATCAGTGGTCCACAAACTTTTCAGCCTTTAAATCAATAAATAAAATCCAAGAGAATCATGACTACTGATAGTTTGAGTTAAATGATAGTGAGTTATAACAATACTGCTTTTTTAACGGCTAAAGGATTGTTTTTATCCCTTTATGAAGACTGTTTTCAGCCTTTTTGAACAGTAAAGTCGAAATATGTTTGTGAAAGTTTATTTTAAAGTTGATTTGATTCAGGATTACTACCGGTAGTTAACTTCTGGTCAAGAACAGGATGGTCATAAAATAATCTGATTAAACTAATTTAATTCATTACTTCATCAATATTTGGCATTGTGTCTGATTATCTCACACAGAACAATGACCATTTTTAGTCCGGCCTCTACTTCCTAAGAACAGATACAAAACATGTTAATTTAAAAGTTTGTTTTTGTTGCCATTTGATAGTTCTTATTCCTCATTCTAATAAACTATACACATTTCCCCAGCAGACAATTTATTCCGTCCTTGAAGGACAGACTGATGGGAAACAATGTTTCCTACCTTGGTGTGACCCTTGATTGTGATGAGACCTTCTTTGAGCTCAGTGACGTCAACAGGCCAGCTGCTGTAGTTAGCTCTCAAGACCTCCAGATCCCAAACCTCGGCCTGAACAAGAGAAGGTTTGAAATTAAATGCGTTTCATTCTTCTCTTGCAACAATTCACCCTAAAGATGATTTCTGCTTTTGATTCCAAGATTGGTGTGGATCTTCCTCCTTTTCTGGGACTTCAGTTTAGTGTAAACGTCAGGTACCCTGTCGTTATGCAGGAGGGCCAGAGTCTGGCTGGCGTCGTCCTGGTTCTCATCGTTGTCATCCAGGATGAACGGACACCACACTAGGCGGCGGTGGGAGTTCAGCGGGGTGTCCTCTGGCCGTTGGACATCAACCACTATCTGATCGCTGTGGGGAGCTAGTTAGGGACAACTGAGGAAAACAAGAGCACCGCATACGGCACATTACCACCTGTTGACAAACTGTTATTCAGCAGTCGATAGCAATGGGCCAGATGAGCAAAGACCTTGATTGGTAACCTTGACCTTGGAGGTGGGGTAATGAAAGGACTGTCTTGTGATGATGCATATGTGTATCAAATTTCAATAAATTATCTTAAGCTGATCAAAAGTTATGGTGGGGACAAGACTGGGTTCCCTGCATTTCATGGAAACAACATTCCCTGAGTAAATCCAGAAATTCAAAAATATATTTCTGTCACATGAAACACTCAGAACTAGAGTAGTGTATGGTACGGTAATTATTCCTAAAAGTCACCATTGCCAGTCAGTAAGGATACATGTGTACACTGCAGAAATAGAACATGGACTCAATACTGTACTAGAATATTAGATTAATACATTTACCCCTAAAATGCTGTGAACCAGTCGTAATTGTACAATGCATCAAGCAGAGGGTGCATGAAGACTACTTTCAAGTCACTGCCACTGCCATTCTAGCCTGGCCCTCGCCATTCCTACGCAGCTCCGCTCAATTCTCATTTCCCTTCACTGCTCAGTCTGGGACTTCTCCCATTGACAACGATTTCTCCGGTAGATTTTTGACCGGACCAATCAGAGAACAGAAGGGACGGAGTTTTGGCCCCTAACCCACGCCCCCACCTGTCCCAGCGCAGCCGCATGTTCTCATTCAAAGCGATGCAAAGCGATGCAGGACTGTTTTATAAATGACACAAATGTATTAATTTCCCGTTCTTAATCCCTTATCTGTGGCCTCATGTATCAACGGTGCGTACGCACAAAAACCTTGCGTACGCCATTTTCCACGCAAAACTCCGTATGTATCAAAACAGAACTGAACGTGGAAATGTGCGCACCTCCACGCCAACTCCAGGGCTGGCGTACGCACGTTTCTGTGGTTTTGTTTCCTTTGGCGACACTTACAGGTGATTCTGAGAAACTGTTCATGATGTGAAAATAATTAATATTCCCACCAAACACACGATTAACAATTATTACATCCACATGGACGCAATTAAATAAAGGACGCGCAAAGTTGTGCAAAAAATTTATTTAACAGGAATGAATTCAGCCTTATTGGAGGATATAATAAATAGTGTAACACGCAGAGCATTCATTTATAAACAGATAGAATTTTCTGATCTAGGATATGGCTTATCAGCCGTTTTCAGGAATAATCCTTTTTCAGTCTGGCACTGCTGCGCTCTGGGGCGCAACACAGGAGCCGTGCATCACGCGTGCACATGCAGAAGCAGCGATCAAACTGTTCCACGAGCTTTCCATGGAGCTGGCAGACCGATCGGGGCTGTGCAGTCCAGTCCACACAAAGCCGATTCATGTCCAATGGAATGGTCTCATCCATATGATTCCAAAGGCTGAGTTATGGTCGCGCTTTGGAGCGTGCGCACCCTCGCCAGTGTTACACGGCAGTGGAGGTGTTTCATAATCTGCGTTTATTGTAGATTTCTCCAAAATGACACGTGAAAGTACACCATATATAACTTGTAGGAGAGTAAAAGCTTCACAGACAGACTGCGCACAAAGGCTGCAGCGCGCGCAGCGTTTGGAGACTCCAACATCATGTCATGTCATGAAAACTCCACTGAGGCGCACAGACTCGTTATTAAATAAACAAAGATCCATGTTCTACCAAACATCTAAGTTCCTCTGTGTTTACAGTAATTATGGTAATAAACTCGTGCGCAAAGTTAATATTTTCACTCAGAATGGATGGATGAGCCGGTTGCGCACCAAAGCAGGGTGCGCGCACACACAAATACCGACACACAATCACTCGTTCTTTGCGTGATAAACACATTTTATTACTATTCTTACTTAGGATTTTTTCCTCACTCATATTATATTAAATTCATTATTTTCCTGAATCTAGAAATTATTTCTGATCGCGCAGGGATCAAACAAACATGTCCTTCACACATGCAGGAAGTAATTTGCATCTGTTTAACATATGTAAATGTAGGCGTGTCAGGGGAGGTGTCTCACGTGCGCTCAGTTCCACGTTAATTGTGATGTACAAAAGGAATGTGCGTGGATTCAGGCGTACGCACAGTTTGATACATCTGGATTTTTTTGTGCGTACGTAGTTTTCTGGATTTGACCGTACGTCACGTTTCAGTAAGAAATCCACGCAAGTCTTTGTACATGAGGCCCCTGGAGTTTTATTTTGGTTTTTTGCCAAAAGTCAAGTGTTCGCTCCCTCCTCCCTCCTCCTCCTCTCTCTCCGCTGAGTGCAAAGAATAAGGAAATGACTGAGGTTGTCACGAGAGAATTAAACTAGGGTTTTACGTTGCTGTCCGAATCCCTGCATATTTTCTGGTCTTCTGGTGTGCTGGACCAGCGCTACATGGTTTTATTTAATTTTTTTCAAACGTTTTATAACATATAAACACAGAATATGCAGGCAGCGAGAGAAATAGCAGCAGGAGGCGGAGCAGATGTCAAGTTCAGCAGAGCACAGAGGGGGAGGGAGCAGAATGCTTTCCCTGTTCAAAATTTTCCTAAGATCCAATGGTTTTGTTCCTCAGGCAGAGGCCACGCCTCCAGCAAGAATCGTTTCTCTATGGAGAAAGTCCAGACCCTAGTCCGAAGCGAAGGACAAGGGTCTGGTTTTAACCAGGCTACTGCCATTCACTTAAGTTTCACTTTCACATTCAGCACAGATGAAGCAGGGAGCAATACTGTCCAGTGTATTTTACAGAACAGAGCATGGAAGTTAAACTGTAAAATAAGAAAAATCAACAATAAAAAAGTATCTTCAATCCTCCAACCAGCTGGTCATTAGCTACCTGCCTTTCAAGTTAGAAAGCTAACGTTTAGATAACCTAGCATAGGCTATTTCCTTGTAAAACTTTATCCAGAACAATAAATGTAACATAGAGGTCAAATATATGTGTTAGTAATGTTCTTTGTCGTCCTCAATGAAATTATTTGTCGGAAATCTTTACTTCTCTGCAAAGAAAAGAAAAATAAACGCTGCTACGGTCAATACTAATTATACTTATTTCCCCACGTGACTGTTTAAACAATGAACAGGGAAGGGTGTTTCTTTGTTTAATTTCTATTTTTGTAACACACTTGATAACTTTATGGTGAATAGTGGAGGATAGAAAATGTGAACACAGGTTAGGAAAACGAGTGTGAGGCTACATATAGCATGTATCTGATTAGCTTAGCTTCATGGTTGCTAAGAACTGCGCTAAATAAACAAGCTCCGCTCCATTCGCTGTTTTCTAATTAGATTCTTGGGGGTGGACAAAGTTACAAAATTCTCAGCCATTATACAGTATTGGTTATCGGCAGTCGCCTTCCTCTCCCTATATCGGTATCGGCGATAGCCAAAATTTCCATATTGGTTGGGCTCTAACATTCAGAAGTCAAAATCTCAGAAAGATTATCTTTTAATCAGAAGATCAGCGATAAAATTCTCTGAGATTCCCTTTTTGGAAAATGTGAATCATTTTCCAGATTTTCCCTGATTTCCAGAGTTGTTTTGAACCCTGCAAGAGAAAAATTACACATGTAGAGAGACAATATCATCAAACAACCGCCTGTAAAGGATGTACAACAAAAACCAGAAAAGGTGAAGATTAAACGTTGGCCATTAACCAAACCCAATTTGGGTTGTACCATGTGGTTATCTGCACCTAGAACCCGTGGCTCTACAGAACTTCTGAGGTGGTTCCTTGTAACTTCAATCAACCCTGACAAGAACCCAAGTCATTTTTAGATTGAAAAAAGGTTACGGTAATTGTAGCATTTAACCCATCCAAATTTTTTGCAATAAGTGTGAAATTTCATGCAGCAAAATAAAATAAAAAAACTTAAAAGACAAATATGTTGCATGAGTAGACATTTAAAGTGTGTGTGACGTGATGTTGGAACTATGCATAAAGTGGCAAAGTAGCTACCGGTACTCAGCTTTGATTTTTTTGTACACAGATGCTTCGAATAATTAAATAAAAGTATTTTTTAATAAACTAGTACTCTGCAGTGCGTCGCAGTTTTCGGGTGGAGAAAGGAGGGGTCAAATGCCGACGCATTTTATGACGCAATGTATTGAACGCACATTGTAAATAACAAACAGCAGTGATTATATAAACCGAGGAATTAAGCAATTTATGTGAAGATTTGAGCGATTTGTCTTCAGTTTGGGAAACCAAAGTTAGTTTGAGTGATGAACAAGAAACAGCTGGTTCTAATGTAGGTCTGCAGCCGTATTTATTTGAGCCTTACCGTTCAGGAAGCGAGGGAGCTCCGAGGGGGCGCAGCTTTGTTAAACAAAGTTTGTTTAATCCATTCTTGACGAAGTTTTACATCTTTTGGGAAAGTGAAAAGGCTCACTTGTTCACTGGCGATATTAGAACACACAAATGCGACACAACTTACGGGCATTTTTCAAGTTATACCAAAAAAAATAGGCGATCTTGAACACAATTTAAATGTGTTCTAATGGCGCGCGCAGACTGACATTCTTGCCCCTACGTCACAGACGTCGCATGCGTAAGTACCCGGATGTCCCGTGACGAAACACGGCACCAATTTTAAAATAACTTAGAAACACAATTTCATTGACTTATCATTTTGCTTGTAAAAACGAACATAGTTGAATGATACAACATATATATGTTCCAAAATCATGTCACACACACTTTAAACCTAACTGCAGACGCTTTACATAATTTCTGTGCCAGAATTGGTTAAATTAGGATAGAGTGCTCCCTGAAACAGGGCAGTTCATTAACTCCCTGTCAAAGAACGCAACTTTTCTCTAGATCCAAAAAAATCCAAGTTTTTCAAAACACTTGAGACAAACTGCTGTGAGTATGGTAGATTTTAAAGTATCAAAACATCTAACAGCAAGTTATTTCTATACAAAAGAGATACAAACATAAGCCTGAACTGGTAAATAAAGACCAAAACACTCGTGTTTTGTTCGTTGGTCACTCTTTTTTTAAGACATCTGGGTGAAATTGAGTGTTTTATTTCCTAGGCAAGCTTCTATTTTTAAATAATTTTCTACAATGTGAGAAAAACTGGAAAAATTTACAAAACTGTTTCTTTTTGTAATTTTTCCATTTAGGACTGCATTTCTTTTTCTTTTTGCCTAAAACCTACAAAAATAAAATCCAATGTCAATGCAGATTAGAATGGAATAAATAGATTTACAAATGAAATGTATGACTTTTGCAACGACTCTACAAACATTTTATTTAGCAGGGGAGATGAGAAAACCTCTCTCTGGGAGGTGAAGGTTGCAGACTGCTGAGCTAGAAGAACCTGCAGAGATGATTTATGATGATGGTCCTAACACTCAGACCCAAACCTCTTCCCACCTGACTAACTTTTTTGTTTCAGGATACAGGATTTTGCCGTCGGTGAAAGTGAGCTGCCAAACCATCAGGTTTCCCGCCTCGTCGACGCAGCCCAGCAGGGATGAGTCGACGTGGGCAAAGGCCAGATCTGCGACGGCCCCCCTGAACCCCTTCAGCAGGGTGCGCTCGTTAAAGTCCAAGCTAAGAACCCGAATCATGGCGTGGTTATTGGCTCCTAAAAGGAGGAAAAATGTTATATACTGTAATCAAAACACTTCATCTGACTTCAACAAATGACGTGTCCTCGTAGACGTGTCCTGCAAGGTGCTTTACCATCTGCTTCTCATTCACCCATTCACACTGACTTCTACTACGTGTGCATTTTTTTTTCATTCAACCTTTATTTAGGCAGGTTAATCTCATTGAGCCTCGAGGACTCATTTACAAGAGCGACCTGGCTACAAACTAAAGAATGATGACAACAGCAACAGTAGATTTCCCTTGGACAATCAACAATAGACAATCATAAGAGGCAGATTTTTTTTAACAAGTTAAAACAAAGATATCAAAGTAGCAAAACAGACAGATTATAAGGCAGATGTAGAAAATCAAAAACAGGAACATGTCTGCATTGGTTTTTTCCAGGATTCCAACAGATTCTTAAAACCATTTGGTGAGGTCAAGGCCGAGAGCTTCAGATCTTTTTGTAAGATATTCCATGAAGCAGGAGCGGAGTAGGAGAAGGCCCTTTTTCCAAGTTCAGTCCTCACTGACGGAACACTGCAGGTAATCATGTCCTGAGAGCGCACGCTGTAGCTGCACTCACGCAGAGACATGTAGGAGGAGATGTATGAGGGCAGCAGACCAAGAAGTGATTTAAAGATGAAAATGTACCAGTGGAAGAGTCTGCGTGAGGTTAATGATGTCCAGTTAACCAGTGAATACAGGGTGCAGTGGTGGGCATGATAATCACAGCCAGTTATATGATAGACAACATCCAACATCTGCAAGGTGCTTGTAGGAGCATTCATGTAGATAATGTCACCGTAATCAGTGGAGGGAAGGAAAGTCACAGATACAAGGAGTTTCCTAGCATTCAGTGTTGGACATGATCTGTTTCTGAAAAAGAAACCCGGTTTAACTTTCAGTTTCTTTAATTTTTAATGCACATATAAATTTACACTTGTCAGCCAATTTATTTTGCCCACTTGTTCGACCGATTCTTAACATATGGCAGCAACTGAATGCCTTTTCTTATGCCTAAGGCAGGTCTGAGTATAAGGGATTTTTACACACAACCATCTCCAGTGCTTACAATGAAAGGTCCACAAAAGGAGAAGAAAAAAAATCTAGTGAGCGGCATTGTGCAATACAAGCTTTGTTAATGTCCGAGGAGAACGTGCAGACTGGTTTGAGATGACAAAATCAGCAGCAGCTCAAACAACCACTGATTAAAAACAGACCTGCAGAACACCAACCAGCACCGAACGGACAAGAACCTTGAAACGGACGAGCCGCAGCAGCATCAGATCTCATCAGGTGCCTCTTAGGTCAGTGAAGAACAGGAAACTGACACAAGGCTCACCAACACTGGACAACAAGACTTCGTTCACACCGCAGCTCTAATACTGTACTCAGTTATGATTTACTGCTCCGATCTGATATTTCTACGTTTTTACATTATAATTTAAATACGACCTCTATCAGACTCCCATTTACAGTTCTGAGGCAACACGCATGAGTCGAAGACAACGTGATGTCCCACGCAGCACCTTGTGTTAAAAGGAAAATACAGATCCTACACGTTAGTATGTGTGATTCTGAAGTTGGTGTGCAATCAGAATCAAATTATCAGACATGCTTGTTTGGTCCAATGTTTACATTTAATCTGGTTTCTTGATGGTTCCACTGGTGCAGTGTTGTACTGTATTTTTTTGGAACGGGAGCGACGTGCCGAAGGTAGAAACAAACTCAAACATCGATCTCATCACATTAGCATCGATACGGTCTTAAGCTATTGTTAGCATCATCTGTTGCTGTAGATTCTCAGTCATCCAGGACACGAGAAATTCAAAGAACAAAGATGAAGCAGCTGGACATTTGTTCTGTAGCTGAGGATGTCAGGAGTTTCTATTTTTAAACTATACAAAGTTGTTATCACTATAATTACTACTTGGATCGATCCGCTTACCCAACATCACTAAGAGTCAGATGAAATGAGACATGAACGCTCAGACTGAGGCTGCTTTAAAAACAGCAGAGCAGACGTGTTTCCAGTTCAGTACCAAATATGAAAAAGACCTGGGTCGGATTAGAAAACATACATAAATAATAATATTAATAAACTGGATTTGTCATGTTCAGACTGTCATGAAAAGATCCGATATGAGTCACATTTGCCCGCAGTGTGCCCTGAAAACCCATCTCTTTAGACTAGCTTATCACTAACTTTACTAAATGTATTTTTACCCATTTTATATCCTTTATGTATTTTATATTTCAATTTGTCGCTGATAATGTTTGCTCTGTATTACACTGTGTTGGTTTGTTAAGTGTCCTTGGGTGTCCTGAAAGGCGCTTTTAAATAAAATGATTATTATTATTATTATTATTATGATGAGTCTGGATTCACAGGACTCCAGTGGTCTCCACGATCACCAGTTCTCAGTCCAATCAAGACATTTGGGACGAGTTGGAACAGGAGACCCACAAAAGCTGACAAATCTACAGCGACAGCGTGATGCCGTCATGACAATATGAACCAAATGTTTCCAACAACTTGTTGAATCTGTTGTGGATAATAAAGGCAGTTCTGCAGGCAAAAGAGCGTCAAATCCAAGAGAACCTCGTAAAGTGGTCGTGAGTGTTTATAGTCAGGTGGAATGGTAAAGTATTCCTATTAAAAATGTACAATACAGGCCTCTGGGTTTGACTCACACATGAAAAGAACAAATGCATCATCAGAAAAATAAAACCCGCAGAGCTGACTTGAGACTAGTGATGTGACTAGATCCACTTTATTCGTTTTATTTTAACTGATTGTTGTGGCGTTTTAAAAACAGGGTTTCTGCAACTTCCAGTGAATAAAGATGTAAGGATTCTATTTTAAGATAAAACATAACAAGCTATTGTAAGATTTCTTTAAAATAAACTAATCTGATCACATTTCATCCAACCTAAATCATATATAAAATTACTCCATCAATAAATGCCTTCTGACAGGACCGGTGCATGATGGGACTTTTAGATTTGTTACGGCGTAATAACATCTGAGAGCTACAACATAAAATGAATGTTAGCACAAAAAAGGTTGAAGGAAGAAACAAGGACTGAATACTCACATTTAAGATACACAAAAATAAATTTGATCACCTAAAACGGACAAATTTAAGATTTTAAGCTCTAAATTTAAAAATTACAACTTTAGATGTTTCTAAGACCCTGCAGAAAGCGTCAAACAAGTATACAAACATCCTAACGGTTTGTGTTTGTTTGATTCTGTCTGAAATGACACGTTTCCCGCAGGACTCTCACCTTTAATGGCATAAGCCACGAAGGAGTTGGACACGGCTATCAGCCTGCCGTAGTAATACTTGTGCTCCCAGTCGTATTTGGCGACAGGCTGAATCTTGACCTGAATTAAAAACAAACTCAGTTAGAAAACTATACAAATGATTTCTTATTGAGGTTAAGAATTATTTCTCCCAACAAAAAAGCAGTTTCTGGTTGCTCACCTGGTTGCTCCCTCGTGCCTTGCTGTTGATGCTGGAGTCCTGACTCGCCACAATCTCCACATTGCTGGAGGTGATGGGGATGCAGGTGGTTGCGTCATCACCGTTAAAGCAGCTGAAAACACAGTGCATCAGTTTGGTTTATAAAAAACTGTTCTGTTGAGGGGGTTGGATTTATGAGATCTACTCACATCCTCTGGCTCTCCTGAATGCTGCTCATGTCCGTGGAGATGGGTCTGGTAGATTCTGACATGGATGGCTGATCGGTGCTTCCTAGCAGGCCCGCTCCCAACAAACCGTTCAGCTCTCCATTAAAGGAGAGTTTTCTCTGACCGTCACTCAGCTGAGCGTCTGAG
>JBBPBX010016215.1:0-11379 GCA_038048925.1 Garcialebias charrua
ATTATGAAATCCTGTTTTCTCTTTGATTTTATTTAATAATCTGTTAATGAAAGTTAACTCAGCTGAGAAATAAAAAACAAAACAAAATTATTGGATGTCTCAGGAATATTTCCCTCAAACGTTTAAAGAAGAGATATTTCCTTTGGTTCAACTTTATTCTAATACACAAATCACAAAACAAGAATTACATTTTAAATAATTAAAATAAAATCTGTATACAAGAAACAAGATCCCACATATCTAAATTGAACAATAAAAGTAGGCACAATGAGAGCAAATACATCAAATGATGAAGAAAATATAGAATTTTAAATATAATATAAATTTAATTATAAATGTTTTTGTAGAATCTGGTTCATCAGATGTAATTCAGTTCAGTTTATTTATATAGCGCCAAGTCACAACAGAAGTCGTCTCAGGGCACTGAACAGAAACATTCATGTTTAAAATAATAATTTAACATTATTTATCTGAGGAGCAGACTGCTTTGAGTTTAACTCATCGCAGAATACTCACTCTTAATGGTGAACTTAAGTTCATTAAAAGTTCATTAGCAGGATTTTGGATTCTGGACACGCCTCCAGAACCCGTCCTGAAGTGCGGTGCAAATCAGGTTGATCTCAGCAGAGTTGGGGCTGAATAGAAGCAGTGCAAAAGTGGCATATAGTGCTTTGAACGGCTAGTCATGAAAAGCATCACATCTGTCCTCCCTGCCTCCCTGGATCCCTTCCAATTTGCATACCGACCTAATCGCTCAACCGACGATGCCATCTCCTCTGCCCTCCACACAGCTCTCACACATCTGGACACGAAGGACTCTTATGTTAGAATGCTGTTCATCGACTTCAGCTCGGCATTCAACACCATCATCCCCCAACAGCTCATCCTTAAACTGGACAGTCTGGGGCTGAACACCTCAATGTGTAACTGGCTGCTAGACTTCCTGACCGGGAGACCACAGACAGTACGGATCGGGAGTAACACATCTAGCACCATCACATTGAACACAGGGGCCCCACAAGGATGTGTGCTGAGCCCCCTTCTATTCACCCTGCTAACACACGACTGCACACCATCATACAGCTCCAACCACTTCATCAAGTTTGCGGACGACACAACAGTGGTAGGTCTCATCAGCAACAACGATGAGACGGACTACAGGAACGAGGTGAGCCGCCTGGCCTTGTGGTGCGGACACAACAATCTCACTCTCAACGTGGAGAAGACAAAGGAGATTGTTGTGGACTTCAGGAAGAGGGATGCCCAACATGCCCCTCTGACCATCAACAGCACCGCAGTGGAGAGAGTGGACAGCACCAAGTTCCTGGGAGTGCACGTCTCAAAGGACCTGTCCTGGAGCAGGAACACTGCATCACTGGCCAAGAAGGCTCACCAGCGTCTCTACTTTCTCCGCAAGCTGAAAAGGGCTGGAGCTTCAACCCCCATCATGTGCACCTTCTACAGAGGTGCCATAGAAAGTGTCCTGACCAGCTGCATCACTGTGTGGTTTGGTGCATGTACTGCATCCTGCCGCAAGAGCCTCCAGCGCATCGTGAGAGCAGCTGAGAAGATCGTCGGCACCTCCTTCCCCTCACTGCAGGACTTACACAGCAACCGCCTCACTCGGAAAGCCCTCTGCATGGCAGGTGATCCCACACACCCACTACACAGCTGCTTCAGCCTGCTGCCATCAGGGAGGAGACTGAGAAGTCTCCAGGCTCGAACCAGCAGACTGAGTGACAGCTCTGTTCATCAGGCAGTCAGGATGCTAAACACTCTGCCTGCTCTGCCTCCCCTCCCATTTGAACTGCCTTAACACAAAAAACTTTCTCACACATTACCACACAACACAAAGATTTTAACACTGGACTCTGTGTCATCAAACGGGTTATTCACTAAACTCTCGGTCATGTGCTCATTCAGTTTGCACTACTTCTCATATTTGCACTAATGTTTGTATTACATTACTGCCTATAGTCATACTACTGTTTACATTCACTGTTTACATTTATTAATACTGTTTACATTTATTACTACTGTTTACATTTATTACTACTGTTTACATTTACACTACTTTTATATCTACACTACTGCTGATACATATACAGTATTCTCTGACTAGCCTTATTTAAGGATGCCCAATGTGCCTTATGTGCCTTACTGCATATGCCACTTTGCCTCTATACCAACATCAACTACCTCATACATATACTGTGTACATTAACTCATATGCTGCTTTGCCACTCTTTGCAAATGTCAATGCTAGAACCTTCAGTTTATTTTATAGATATACTTTTTATACTACTATGCAAAAACTCAGGACAGTATTACACTTTTATTATTTCATTTTATGCTTATGTTCATTAAATGTTTAGTGTTTTAGTGTTGGTGTAAATTTTCATACTTTTATACTACTATGCAAAAACTCAGGACAGTGTTACACTTTTACTATTTTATGCTTATGTTTATTAAATGTTTCAGTGTTTTAGTGTTTAAATGGTTACTGTTGCACCGAGGGACTGAGAGAAACACAATTTCAATCCTGTATATGTCCTGTACATATTGCAGTTCTGACAATAAAGTTGACTTTGACTTGATATGTAGCTAGCTAAAATCAAAAGCTAAATAAAAATTGACAGTAACAGATAAAGCTTGGCTTGTAAAAATGTGCTCATCCATCGAGTCAACTCGTTAAAGGCCACTATACCAAATGCTATCAAACTGGCAACCAGGTATCTGTGTGTGCAACAAGCATCATCCACACCCTCAGAGCGAACATGTTTTAGTGCTGCTGGAAACATCATCAGCCAGGAGCTAGCTTGTTTGTGTCTGGAGAAAGCAGACATTTTGATTTTTATGAAGAAAACTGTTAAGTGAAAAGGTCCTCAGTGTGTAGCAGTGAGCATTAGACACGGACGTGTCACTGGTTTGCAACAGTTCTTTTGACCTGGAATTTATTTTTATGTAAGAAAACTGTGTGGAATTAAAAAATACCAAAGTTAAAAAATAAAACTCCAGATTTTTACTGTAATGTGTAATGTAATTTTAGTCTTGTTAGAAGATATGTTAATTGTAAAATTGGTACAGAAAAAAAATACCATTCAGGAACCGATACCAAATTATTTTTGACAGGTACCCAGCCCTAGCTTGAGCAGGGAGGCCCGGACATCTCTCTCCACAGCCACCTCTTCCAGCTCTTCTGGGAGGATTCCAAGGCGTTCACAGGCCAACTGACCCAAATCCGATTTTTTTGCCCCATCTGACCAATATCCGATTTTTTTATGACAGTCTGAACGCGACAAATCTGATTTTTTCAAATCCGACCCAGGCCGTTTCAGTATGTGGTTTTAAATCGGATATATATCTGATGTTTTCAAAGCGACTGCAGTGTGAACGCTCATGTGACTTACATCTGACTTTTGCATCACCGATGTGAGACCGACGTCACAGTTCGGGCCGGCGGAGATTAGTGTCTTGTCGGGAAAGGCGATCAGACAGGTGCTGACAGATGTATTCAAATGTCCAGCTCCAAAAATCGCCATCACTAAAAATTTTGCTCGCTTTCTTCTCAGTTTTCTTTTGCCTTTAATCATTTGGATGTTTAGCTTTCCCCGATTGGACAACAACTTCAAAATTACCGAACACACACTGAAAACTGTCGCGCGCGTCCACGTTTACTTCCGCAAACACAGGGTGCTGCGTGTCACGTGACGTTCTGAGACACATTTTCTTCTGCGCATGCGGGTCGCTTCTGCAATGTAGATCGTTCACACTGGAGTCTGATGCAGGTCGCATTTAAAATGTAGTGTGAACGTTCACACCAAAAGATCGGATAAAAAAAAAAAATCGGAATTGAGCATTAAGACCTGCAGTGTGAACGTAGCCATAGTCTCTCCAGCATGTCCTAGGCTTTCTCCGGAGTCTCCTCCCAGTCAGACATACCCGAAGCACCTCCCTAGGGAGGCGCCCATGGAGCATCCTTACCAGCTGCCCGAACCAGCTCAACTGGCTCCTGTCGATGTGGAGGAGCAGCAATTCAACTCTTCTCTCCTGATAACTGAACTTCTCACCCTATCTCTAACAAAGAGTCCAACTACTCTGTGGAGGAAATTCATTTCATCCGCCTGTATCTGCAATCTCATTCTTTCGGTCACTACCCAGAGCTCGTGACCATAGGTGAGGGTTGGAACATAGACCGACTGGTAAACAGAGCCTTACAGCTCAGCTCCTTCTTCACCACAGCAGACTGGTACAGAGTCCACTGCAGATTAGGGGTGTAAATCACATTTCGGTTTGGCTCAATTTCAAGGCGGGCTCGGTTTGGTTAATTTTCGGTACAAAAAAAGACAAAATAAAAACTTACAAAACGTTTATCTTGAAAATATGCCAAGTAAACAATACGTTTGTATAAAAATAAATAAAAGCAACCCATTTGGATGATATTTTAAATAAACAGCACTCTTTACAATAAATAAACTATACTAACAATAATAAAAATCTTAATAAATACAATAACAGTCAGAACCAGAACAATAAGCAGCAACAGACTGTTTACAATCTAACTAATCAAGTTTTAAGTTTTTGTCCAAAAAGACCAACTTGTCCACATTTTCTGCCAAAAGCACAGATCTAGTTGCAGTGAATATCTCCAGTGGTGGAGAAAACCATCTCAATAACAACAGTAGCAGCAGTGTGGCTGTATTTGTCCTCATTACTCACAACCTCTTCTTGGACCTGCTCTCACCTGTCCCTGAAAAAGTTCAGAGTTCAGTTCAGTCATCACAGACTTCTTAGCTGCAGGTCGGAAGAAGACTCAGCTGCCATCTCTGTCCCAGACTGGAAATAAAACACACAAGAGATAAAAAAAAAAGTGTTAATAAGATTATAACTTTAAATAAAAAAAGTTAATTAGATAATAATAATAAAAGAACAATACCTCTTCTTGAACAGTTGTTTTGAGGTGGTTGAATCACACTGTCGTCATCAGGGCAGGACTTTATTCAGCCGCAGGAATTGTTGACAATATCAGTTTTAGCTTTTTCATAAAGCGTTGAACTTTTTGACTGAAGTGTTGATGTGATGGATGTAGCGGGCTCAATACTTTAAAGTTGGCACATCAACAACATTCAGACGTAGATCCAGAGCTTTAAAATCTCCTACAGTGTGTGTTATTGCTCTGGACCGATCTGAATTACCTGATGAAGGTTGTTTAAATGCTGCTGCTCAAAGGTGGGCACCAGACCGCTAGAGAGCGCTAAAGCGCTGATCCGCTTATAGCGGACCTAAACAATTTGTCAGCGTTACAGGGGATTGACTAACTTTTATAATTCATAAGCGGATTTGTGCTATTTTTATTTAAAATGCAGTTCCGTTAATAACTAATTATATATCAGTAAAAACGAAATGGGGTGAAAATAATTATAGTTACGATGAAAACGATAGTTAAAAACGCAATACAAAAACCGGTCGATTTCTGTATCCCCCTACTAAAAATGGACTATTCCATCTTGACATCTTCCGGGTCAGAGGTGAACTCGGGTGCTAACGTTGTGGCTAGCTGGTTGTGCTCGGTGTCTTCATAAATCATGAGAGAACCCCGCTGTATCAAGCCAAATTAACGCGGCCGGAGGATTGTATTCTGTGTTTTGTGTCAACCACTCGACGGTGAGTCGTTTGTTTTATGTATTTGGGTTCCTTTTATGAAATAGAAATGCGGTGGTGACACGCCCATGTATTTGAGATTTAAAAGTGGTCTTAGTGATTAAAAGATCATTCTCTTTTTGTTAATTTCGTGGCCGAATAGAATATATATACGTAAAGTATTAAATAAATCCTTTGATTTTTGTAATTTCATCCTTTTAGGATCATTTTAGTTACTTTTCATTAAATCTGTTGATTGCCTATAGAAACACTTTTAAATGTAAGTTATGTTAAAATGTGGGATTAAAAAATTAAAAGCCTAAAGCGGTTATGATTTTAAGCAGATGATAGGCTTTTGTCATTTGCGTAGACATTTTTTTTGTATTATTTTTTGTCGGAGATCAGCTCGTACAATGGTTCCCGTAATATTTTCGCCGTAAGCTACTTTTACTTTTTATTTTTTAAGGGAGCAAGGAGTAGACTGAAGCTTTTATTAAGCTTTTATTATTAAACCGTCCACACTTGTTCATTCAGAAAACATTTATGCACGATTATGGCCGCTTATGTTTTCACATATTTAACCTGTACAAATGAGAAGATCAGGCTACAAAACGCAAAGTAGAAGTGTTTATCCCTGCTGAGGAAAGTGACCAGCTCTTAATTAGACCTGTGAGTTAATAATTAAGCTTTTATTAAGCTTCAGATTGAAAACAGCCACCTTTTCACGAGTGCAAAACAATCTATCTGCAGCTGTGTTATGGAGGTACAAGAATGAATCAATTAATTAATTCATCTTATGCTTCTGACTGAGTACAGTTTCATTAACCTTCATACTGTACAAAACCTGTGATCTTAATGAAGTACTGTACAGCTCTTCTTGTGTTGTGTGGTGGAAACTAGTTTTTCTAAGACATTATTTTCCATGTTTCCCCTCTTCATTCATTTTATGTTGCTGTTATTAGGATAATTTTGGAGAAGATGGTGCCTGTATGACAAGGTAAATCCTCTGCAGGCAAAAAAGATATAGGATAATCTAAAAAAATAAATACAAAGTATGTGCATGTGTAATGAAGAATATAATTTGTACGTGCAGCTGTTAATACATGTAAAGTTTTTTTTTTAATGTTTGTTGCTCTTTTTGCCAACTGTGATGTTTCCTCTGTTCAGGACTGTAAATATCCAGGCGGGTCAAGGAGTTAATGGGAAGCTGCTGCTGTGACTTGTTCTCTGGTTTGTCATCATGGACGAGGTTTTAGGACAGACCTTCCACTGCACCTCCTGTCCTAACTGTCTCCATCACTGAGGACACTCCAGGTCCAAGCGCAGCAGCGGGTGAGCCAGGGCTGAGGAACGGAGACGGGGAAGAAAGAGGCAGCAGGACAGAGAGGATGATTTATTTCAGTTCATCAGAAGAGATGAAGCAGCAGAGAGAAGAACAAATGTAAGTAGAGACAGAATGGAGAGACTTTTCACAATTCTCAAAAGAATGAGCAAATAAATGAATTAATTTATTGTATTTTTATGTTCTTGATGTAACCAGTGGCACCTGTTGGTGCTCTCCATCACTGATTGAAAGGCAAGCAGATAAAGGAGCAGGTGTGGCCTTTCAGAAAAGTTTGTCAGAGCTCTGATTGTTCTTCTGCTGTTGGGGTGTGTGGTAAGAAATCACTTTATCATGATCTGGTGGTTTTAAAAACTCAAGGTATCTCTCCTAATGTGTTGTTTGGACTGTGGTTTTATTTTATTTTTATTTTATTTAAAAAATAAAATTAAAATAAAATACAGTTGAATGAAAAAAAATTATTTAAAGCTGTTATGCTGATGGAGTAGAGCCGTTGCTTCTCCACATCGAGAGGAGCCAGTTGAGGTGGCTCGGGCATCTGGTTAGGATGCCTCCTGGACGCCTCCCTGGTGAGGTGTTCCGGGCATGTCCCACCGGGAGGAGACCCAGAGGAAGACCCAGGACACGCTGGAGGGACTATGTTTCTCGGCTGGCCTGGGAACGCCTTGGGATTCCCCGGAGGAGCTGCTCCAAGTGGCTGGGGAGAGGGAAGTCTGGGCCTCCCTACTTAGGCTGCTACCCCCGCGACCCGACCCCGAATAAGCGGAAGAAGATGGATGGATGGATGGATGCTGATGAAGACAGACATCTAGTGGTCAAATGGAGCAACAGCATGGTAAGGTTTGGTTCCGTGCTTTGCTTTCGTCATGTGCCCATAATGCATTGCAGGCGCTTCAGTTTTCCAGAAAACAGTTAAAATAACTTTATCGATGCATTTTTAATGAAAAATCTACAATAAACAAAAAAAAAAGACAAAGAAGCAGCCGAAATAGCAATCCACACATTAAAGTGAGACTAAACCCAGGTTGAGACGGTAACTCCTCCTTCCAAAATCTCCCTGAAAATGGGCGTGTCGAGAGACAAGGAAGGGTGGAGGTAGAGTTGTGCTTTTGTTCACGCCTCCACCTGCAACAACCTAAAACAAATTAAACCTCTAGCCAACAACATACACCAAGCAACAACAAAGAATAAACATGTAGATGTATTTATCCATTCCACCCATTCCATCCAAAACCAAAGGCCTAAAAAAATGAAAATGAAAAGAAAAATAAAACCGCTTGTCAGGAGTGAAATGCAGCACTTCCATATAAGGTATGCACTTCTCATCTCTGCAGGGGATTGGCTCTGCTTGAACCACCTTTGTGACATCAGAGTGTACAAGACACATCAGAGTGAACAGTCCTGACCAATATGAAAATTAAGGTGCAATAACCTCTGTTCAACCCAAAGGACTACCGTAAACACAGTTTTAGACCAAATATTGCCAAATATTGCCAATTTACACAGATATGCACAATTATGTGAAAATAAACACAGCCATAGTGCTAGATAATATTTTAAACACATTCTAGGGAGTTTATCAGCTAAAAAAAGTTAATTTTGGGTTTAGTCGCACTTTAAACAACTTTTAAATTTTTGGACCATGAGCGAAAGGTGTATTGTAGGAGATGACATCCCGAGCGAATCGAGGTTAAGAGGTAGGATAAAGGTGTATAACAGTTCATGCACCGCTAGTTGGTAGTCTAGTGCAAATATTGCATAACTTGCTGGCTACCAATTGTTGAATTTAATTAGCGGTTTAGAATTTAGCTTCCCCTAATTTTCATAAGACATTAGTGCTTTAGAAATTGCGGACCTAAATAAATTAATTAGTGCTTTAGAAATAGCGGAACTAATTTTTGGATTAGCGCTGCCCAGCACTGCTGCTGCTGTTATCGATCTTTGCAACAAGCTGCTTTTCTTGCTTGTAGAAGAGACGTTCACGTTCGGATGATGTCGTTTCAAAAGCGTTAACAAGTTAGACGTGTTGCCTGCTACAGATCCAATCTCCATGAAAAAACGTCGACACACAGCTTTGGATTTATTCACTTGTCTTTTAACAAGAAAGCCATAATCCCAAACAGGAGACCGTAACCACAGACATAAATACATTTACGTTTAAATTGTTTATGTTTATGACCGCAACAAGATGCTAGGCTGCTAATGCTACGTGCTCCAAGATAATAGCGCTGTGCTGAAATACGCTTAGGAATTTTAGTTAATGAGTGAAAAAAATAACCAAAATGGTACGCACGTGGACCGAACCGAACGTGCCATACCAAAACGGTTCAGTACACCCATGTGTACCATTACACGCCAAATTTCCCTCACTCGTGAACAAGATCCCTAGAAACTTGAACTCGTCCACTTGTCCCAAGAGCTAGCTTTGGTAAGACTGAAGAAGTCTGATGAAACGTTTCTACAATTGTTTGTTTTTTGAACCCATCCAGAGGATCTGACTTAACTTTTTTAGATTTTTCTACCTAGATTATTGAGCATGCATCAGGAAAAAATACCAGAGGCTTTTTTCTGTTTAAATAAATTTTAAATCCTAATTTTTTTAAGAAGAACAATAGTTTTTATGTAGAGCTTACTCACAGTGTCTTGGTCTCTCTGAATGGACAGCAGATCCGACATCCTTTCGTTGAATCCAGAAGCAAAGTTTTCTGGATTGATTGCTACAAAACACTGACCCTAAAACCCAAAACAGGAGAAACAATGAGTTCCAAAGAGGTACAAAGAAAACTGCATCGCTATGGCAGCCTAAAAGTGTTTTAAATCCAAAGGAAGATGTTACATACAAAGCTTGATATGGATTAGGAAGTCATCTGTGGATCTTAAGGACACATATTTAATTGGATTTATGATAACTGGTCCCTGCTTTTTGGATTTGGCTGGTTCCTGGTCTATCAACACACAAGGAAGACGTCGGCGGCAAATCTGGACCTGGTCAGGCTGCCTGCCTTACATGATGGCTTGGTTCAAGTCTTGAGAATCCAGACTTTTGGCTGAATGGATTAGATCTTGGGGATTTTTCTCAGGTACAGTCCATTGGTATGGCCATTTTAATTTGGACATTTTGAAAGCGAGTGGACTGACACAGACTGAAGGTAGATGTCATTAAAATTCTGCCTGTCCCCAAAACAAATCCTGTTTATCTGAAATTTGGCTCACTGACTGGCCTTGACAGGCCGTCTTATGGTGTGATCACACCGAACAGCATTTCAACTTCCAAAAAAGCTCGTCACGCACGCAAGTGGACGCACTTGTGAATGCAGCGTGTCCAGACCTGAACGCCAGAACGCGAAACTGCTGCTGGGTGTGTGGGAGGAGCTTACCGGTATACCGAGTCCTCACTGCACTCCGCCAGGCGAGGAGCTTTTTATTTCTGTCTCTGTGGAGCAGACTTGACTGGTCGTGAAGGAATTGTCGCGAACACACAGCTACAATGAGTTTCTCTTCCATAGTCCATGACTCCGCGGGTTTTTTCTGTGTCCCACAAACAATACGTCACATAGTTGCGCAATCGTTTCCGCGTCACTGGTTCCCCCTCTCTTCTCCCCCCGACTCTCCCTGATCAACCAATCAGGGAGAGTTGAACGGCGTTTGAACGTTTGAACGGCAAAATCTTCAGCATGGTCAAGGCGTGCTTTGGAGGCTGACGCGGATTCACGTGCACGGAAAAACGCTTTCCATCATGCTCAACACGCACGTGACGTGACGCCCGACGCCAAGACGCGGCTGGAAGCGCGTCCCCCATTGACTTTGCATGTAAGTTGGACGCTCCTGCCGTTGAAACGCTGTTCGGTGTGATCACACCTTTATCTCAACACATCTGGAGAAGTTTTGTAAACCAGACGCTTTCCCCCTCCCAAACCTGCTACTGAGGAATTCTACAGACTTTTAAGAGGAGCCCAGCTGAATAAACATTCTGTCATCACTTCAGGACTCTGGATTAGCCTTTGGCCATCATTGGCAGCTCCCCCTCATGAGTGTGCTGCTCAACCGCCTTTGAGTACCCCCCGCCCCCGTGTAATGTTGTCATCATTATGTGCTTGTGTGCAAGACTTTTTTTCATTACCACATTTTTGACCTTCAAACTGAGGTAAAAAATGTGTTAGGATTTTTTTTTGTCTCCAAACCCTATGTGTCATTTTTCACCACTTTTATTGTCTGCCCAACAGATTTCACTTGTAAATGAGTCTTCGAGGCTCAGTGTGACTTATCTGTTTAAATAAAGGTTGAATGAAAAGTCCAGTTTGAAAACAGGTCAGTTTGATGTTATAGGACTGCAGAGAAGCCGGGGAGCTGCCATCCTGCTGCTGGTGAACTGCTGCACTTATAGTATACTGTATATA
>JBBPBX010016215.1:12016-48437 GCA_038048925.1 Garcialebias charrua
TAAAGTTAACGTGTTAACGCGTGAGATTAATGTAAACAGATTAATGCATTAATATTACATAATGCAGATTAATCACATTACCTATTTTGACCTATAAAAGACTCTACCCTGCGGCGGTAGAGCTGTAATTTCTAACATGAACCTGAAGCTTGGTCGGTTGACCCGTATTCGGCCGGGCGCTCCATAATATGTGTGTGTGTGTGTGTTTAATGTGCGGCTGTCCAGTCTGGAGTTTTGATGTGGTTTTACAAATCATACAACACAGATAATAAGAAAGCACAATATAACATTTTGTTAATTTACTTGTTTATGAGGAGGCAGTAAGTTTATATTTTGAGAGGATGAAAGAGGAGCAGCAGTTCATCAGAGTGTGAAGAGACCACTGGGCATTGCGCAATAATTGTGCACGTGGGCTCGGACTTTGACGCGTTTTTACGAATCATAGCACAAAGAAAACTAAATAAGAATGCAAGATTTAAAATGGTGTTAAGCTACTTGTTGAGGAGGAGGCAGGTCCGACCGGCTGGTTTAAAGAGAAAGTGCACGTTAAATTCAGATGGACTGTCACCGGCTGCGCACGTCTGCTGACTCGCTGTTGCCACCCCTTCCCCGCAGCTGAAGCGAGTAGCGCGTTCAATTTAAATAACTTTGTTCTATATTTTTCCAAATAATTTTGCTCTAAAATATTTGTATTCATAGCCTGCCTTTATTCATAGCCTGCCTTTAGAGCTAAAAACTGTTTGGTTTGACACAATAAAACATTTTCTTCAACATTTGATGAAAACCTGTCAGGAGTGGGTTTTGGATTGAATATAAGTCAGACACAGGAGTGAAGAACAAGAACACTTTTTATTATTAGCTGCTGGATGGAGGAGTCAGGACGTGGAGGAAACTGGCAGGTGTGACCAAAAACGTTCATGTCATGAAGGGCCAGAGAAGTAAGCAGATGGGGGGCCAGTGGGGGCCGCTGATCATGTTACACAAGTGGACTTTACATTCATTTGAAATGCAGAAAAAAAGTATTTCTATATATGTATATACCGGTATATTTTGGTCTAAAAGTTACTGATATTGTGGGCTTACTCTATTGTTTACATGTTTTCATCACATACATGACAATGAGACATTTAACATTGTTTGAAACAAAATTACTTCTTTAAACCTTGCAGAGTATGGAAAACTGGTTTGAGACAATAAAACGTTTTCTTCAACATTTTATTGAAAACCGTCATATTTACATTTCAAGCATACAAAGTTACCGGTAAGCATTGTGATTAATCTGATTAATCACAGCCCCCAGAGTGTGATTAATCAGATTAAAATTTTTAATCTTTTGACAGCTCTAATATATATATATATATATATATATATATATATATATATATATATATATATATATATATATATATATATATATATATGTATATATATACAAGACCCCTTATGATGAATAATATAAATGGAAACAATGTTCCCTCGCCCGGACGCGGGTCACCGGGGCCCCACTCTGGAGCCAGGCCCGGAGGAGGGGCACGTTGGCGAGCGCCTGGTGGCCGGGCTTTCACCCATGGAGCTCGGCCGGGCACAGCCCGAAGAGGAGACGTGGGTCCCCCTTCCCATAGGCTCACCACCTGTGGGAGGGGCCAAAGGGGTCGGGTGCATTGTGGAATGGGTGGTGGCCGAGGGCGGGGACCCTGGCGGTCTGATCCTCGGCTACAGAAGCTGGCCATTGGGACATGGAATGTCACCTCTCTGGTGGGGAAGGAGCCTGAGCTAGTGTGTGAGGTTGAGAGGTTCCGGCTAGAAATAGTCGGACTCACCTCAACGCATGGCTCTGGCTCTGGAACCAGTTTCCTTGAGAGGGGTTGGACACTCTTCCACTCTGGAGTTGCCCCTGGTGAGAGGCGCCGAGCAGGAGTGGGCATACTTGTTGCCCCCCATCTCGGTGCCTGTACGTTGGGGTTCACCCCGGTGAACGAGAGGGTAGCCTCCCTTCGCCTACGTGTGGGGGGACGGGCTCTGACTGTTGTTTGTGCCTATGCGCCGAACGGCAGCGCAGATTACCCACCCTTTTTGGAGTCCTTGGAGGGGGTATTGGAGGGTGCGCCTCCTGGGGACTCCCTTGTTCTGCTGGGGGACTTCAACGCTCACGTGGGCAATGACAGTGAGACCTGGAGGGGTGTGGTTGGGAGGAACGGCCCCCCTGATCTGAACCCGAGTGGTGTTCTGTTGTTGGACTTCTGTGCTCGTCATGGATTGTCCATAACGAACACCATGTTCAGGCATAAGGGTGTCCATATGTGCTCTTGGCACCAGGACACCCTAGGTCGTAGTTCAATGATCGACTTTGTTGTCGTCTCATCTGATCTGCGGCCGCATGTCCTGGACACTCGGGTGAAGAGAGGGGCGGAGCTGTCAACTGACCACTACCTGGTGGTGAGTTGGCTCCGATGGTGGGGGAGGATGCCGGTCAGACCTGGCAGACCCAAACGTATTGTGAGGGTCTGCTGGGAACGTCTGGCAGAGTCTCCCGTAAGACGGAGCTTTAACTCCCACCTCCGGGAGAGCTTTGAACACGTTCCGAGGGAGGCGGGGGACATTGAGCCCGAGTGGGCCATGTTTCGCGCCTCTATTGTCGAGGCAGCTTATCGGAGTTGTGGCCGCAAGGTTGTTGGTGCCTGTCGTGGTGGCAACCCTCGAACCCGGTGGTGGACACCGGCGGTGAGGGATGCTGTCAAGCTGAAGAAGGAGTCCTATTGGGCCTTTTTGGCCTGTGGGACCCCGGAAGCAGCAGATAGGTACCGGCAGTCCAAGCGGCATGCGGCTCGGGTGGTTGCTGAGGCAAAAACTCGGGCGTGGGAGGAGTTCGGAGAGGCCATGGAGAATGACTTCCGTACGGCTTCGAGGCGATTCTGGTCCACCATCCGGCGTCTCAGGGGGGGAAAGCGGTACGCGACCAACACCATTTATGGTGGGGATGGCGTGCTGTTGACCTCAACTCGGGATGTTGTGAGTCGGTGGGCGGAATACTTCGAAGACCTCCTCAATCCTACTGGCACGTCTTCCACTGAGGAAGCGGAGCCTGGGGACTTTGGATCGGGCTCTCCAATCTCTGGTGCGGAGGTCGCCGAGGTGGTTAAAAAGCTCCGCGGTGGCAAGGCTCCGGGGGTGGATGAGATTCGTCCTGAGTTCCTTAGGGCTCTGGATGTTGTGGGGTTGTGTTGGCTTACGCGACTCTGCAATATCGCGTGGACATCGGGGGCAGTTCCCTTGGATTGGCAGACTGGGGTGGTGGTTCCCCTATTCAAAAAGGGGGACCGTAGGGTGTGTTCCAACTATAGAGGGATCACACTCTTAAGCCTCCCTGGTAAGGTCTATTCAGGGGTTCTGGAGAGGAGGGTCCGTCGGATAGTCGAACCTCGGATTCAGGAGGAGCAGTGTGGTTTTCGTCCTGGTCGTGGAACACTAGACCAGCTCTACACCCTCAACAGGGTCCTGGAGGGTGCGTGGGAGTTTGCCCAACCAGTTTACATGTGCTTTGTAGACTTGGAAAAGGCATTCGACCGCGTCCCTCGGGGGGTTCTGTGGGGGGTACTCCGGGAGTATGGGGTACCAGGCCCATTGATATGGGCTGTTAGGTCCCTGTACGACCGGTGTCAGAGCTTGGTCCGCATTGCCGGCAGTAAGTCAGGCTCGTTTCCGGTGAGAGTTGGACTCCGCCAAGGTTGCCCTTTGTCACCGATTCTGTTCATAACTTTTATGGACAGAATTTCTAGGCGCAGCCAAGGTGTTGAGAGGATCCGTTTTGGTGGCCTTAGAATCGCTTCTCTGTTTTTTGCAGATGATGTGGTCCTATTGGCTTCATCAGCTCGTGATCTACAGCTTTCGCTGGAGCGGTTTGCAGCTGAATGTGATGCGGCCGGGATGAGGATCAGTTCCTCCAAATCCGAGGCCATGGTCTTGAGCCGGAAAAGGGTAGCGTGCCCTCTCCGGGTCGGGGAGGAGGTCCTTACCCAAGTGGAGGAGTTTAAGTATCTCGGGATCTTGTTCACGAATGAGGGAAAACTGGAGCGTGAGATCGATAGGCGGATAGGTGCAGCGTCCGCAGTGAAGCGGGCGCTGTACCGGTCTGTCGTGGTGAAGAGAGAGCTGAGTCAAAAGGCAAAGCTCTCAATTTACCGATCGATCTACGTTCCCACCCTCATCTATGGTCATGAGCTTTGGGTTATGACCGAAAGAACAAGATCTCGGATACAAGCGGCTGAAATGAGTTTTCTCCGCAGGGTGGCTGGACTCTCCCTTAGAGATAGGGTGAGAAGCTCAGTCATCCGGGAGGGACTCGGAGTAGAGCCGCTGCTTCTCCACATCGAGAGGAGCCAGTTGAGGTGGCTCGGGCATCTGGTTAGGATGCCTCCTGGACGCCTCCCTGGTGAGGTGTTCCGGGCATGTCCCACCGGGAGGAGACCCAGAGGAAGACCCAGGATACGCTGGAGGGACTATGTTTCTCGGCTGGCCTGGGAACGCCTTGGGATTCCCCCAGAGGAGCTGCTCCAAGTGGCTGGGGAGAGGGAAGTCTGGGCCTCCCTACTTAGGCTGCTACCCCCGCGACCCGACCCCGGATAAGCGGAAGAAAATGGATGGATGGATGGATATATATATATATATATATATATATATATATATATATATATATATATATATATATATATATATATATATATAATATATATATATATATATATATATAATATATATATANGTAAGGTCTATTCAGGGGTTCTGGAGAGGAGGGTCCGTCGGATAGTCGAACCTCGGATTCAGGAGGAGCAGTGTGGTTTTCGTGCTGGTCGTGGAACACTGGACCAGCTCTACACCCTCAGCAGGGTCCTGGAGGGTGCGTGGGAGTTTGCCCAACCAGTTTACATGTGCTTTGTGGACTTGGAAAAGGCATTCGACCGCGTCCCTCGGGGGTTCTGTGGGGGGTACTCCGGGAGTATGGGGTACCAGGCCCATTGATATGGGCTGTTAGGTCCCTGTACGACCGGTGTCAGAGCTTGGTCCGCATTGCCGGCAGTAAGTCAGGCTCGTTTCCAGTGAGAGTTGGACTCCGCCAAGGTTGCCCTTTGTCACCGATTCTGTTCATAACTTTTATGGACAGAATTTCTAGGTGCAGCCAAGGTGTTGAGAGGATCCGTTTTGGTGGCCTTAGAATCGCTTCTCTGTTTTTTGCAGATGATGTGGTCCTATTGGCTTCATCAGATCGTGATCTACAGCTTTCGCTGGAGCGGTTTGCAGCCGAGTGTGATGCGGCCGGGATGAGGATCAGTTCCTCCAAATCCGAGGCCATGGTCTTGAGCCGGAAAAGGGTAGCATGCCCTCTCCGGGTCGGGGAGGAGGTCCTGCCCCAAGTGGAGGAGTTTAAGTATCTCGGGGTCTTGTTCACGAATGAGGGAAAACTGGAGCGTGAGATCGATAGGCGGATAGGTGCAGCATCCGCAGTGAAGCGGGCGCTGTACCGGTCTGTCGTGGTGAAGAGAGAGCTGAGTCAAAAGGCAAAGCTCTCAATTTACCGATCGATCTACGTTCCCACCCTCATCTATGGTCATGAGCTTTGGGTTGTGACCGAAAGAACGAGATCTCGGATACAAGCGGCTGAAATGAGTTTTCTCCGCAGGGTGTCTGGACTCTCCCTTAGAGATAGGGTGAGAAGCTCAGTCATCCGGGAGGGACTCGGAGTAGAGCCGCTGCTTCTCCACATCGAGAGGAGCCAGTTGAGGTGGCTCGGGCATCTGGTTAGGATGCCTCCTGGACGCCTCCCTGGTGAGGTGTTCCGGGCATGTCCCACCGGGAGGAGACCCAGAGGAAGACCCAGGACACGCTGGAGGGACTATGTTTCTCGGCTGGCCTGGGAACGCCTTGGGATTCCCCCAGAGGAGCTGCTCCAAGTGGCTGGGGAGAGGGAAGTCTGGGCCTCCCTACTTAGGCTGCTACCCCTGCGACCCGACCCCGGATAAGCGGATGAAAATGGATGGATGGATGGATGGAAAATATTATTTAGACTGAAGGAAAATATTATTTAGACTGAAGGAAAATATTATTTAGACTGAAGGAAAACATTATTTAGACTGAAGGAAAAC
Source organism: Garcialebias charrua (assembly GCA_038048925.1). Lineage (NCBI taxonomy): Eukaryota > Metazoa > Chordata > Actinopteri > Cyprinodontiformes > Rivulidae > Garcialebias > Garcialebias charrua. The sequence goes on from JBBPBX010016215.1 coordinate 18,154, forward strand.
ATTATATAGGCAGTAGTATTTTTCCACATGGATTCAGTCACTTATTATGACTTTTTTTTATCTAATAGGTGTTTAGTGAACAATATAACATTATACAAACTCATTTTATACACTGTACCAAAAACGTATATGACAATGAAGAGTTGTCAGATGGTAAAAATAAAAGACTTGGAGAAGTCTGTTTTTCAAAATTTAACATGTTTTATGAAGATCATAACGCGTTACAAGAAAGAGGAATACATGAATGTAAACAAAAAAAACATACCAGGTTGGCAACACGATCCGTTACTTTCCATGTTCGGATGTATTTGCTGTACTGGGCGCCAGCTAATATACCACAGAACACTTCCACCATCATACCCAGACCGTAGCCTTTGTACCCTCCTGAAAACAACAAAAACAAGAAACTCCAGAAACAGCATGACAAGTACTGACTGGCAACATTTGAAAAATGGATTATTAGATATTTTATGTAATGTGTTGAAGCTTTACGTAGAGGTGAGTTTGATTCTTGCTTCATTTCAAAAAGCTCACAGTGGGTACCAAAAAGTGTTTGGTCACCATGGGAATGTGCATAGCTTGTTAGTCTCAGTGTTTCTACTGTTTTAGTCTTGGAGTCAAACAATATTAACACTAAAATATGTATATTTCTTTGCTCAAGATATTACCAGCAGCGAATATTAATTACAAAATAGGTACCGAAAAAAGAACTGTTCAGGAACCGACACCGAAGTGAATGTACCGACACCAGTACCAATACTGATTTTTTTTAGAATGGTACCCAGCCCTAGTTAAAAGACATGTTCTGATCAAAAATAGCACCAATGTTCTTAACTTTAGAACTGGAGTGTCACGTTTCTGCCACAGTCTGTCTCAGTTCCATGTTCACAGACCTTTTTTATGTTGTCAAGCTATGTGTTGCCTGTCACCCATCTCCAGCTCAAGCCTGCACCTTTCAAGCCATGTCATGCCCCCATGTTACCTCCAATGCAATCAACTGTCATGCAGCTCATCTGTTCTCTGCCTGACTTAAGTTCCATGTCCACAGTACTCCAGTGCCAGATTATTGAAAGCCTTCCAGTGAATAAATGTCGCATCTTTTATTTATTTTGTATACAAATTGTCGCAGCCATTTCCCTCAGCGTCATATTGTCAAGGTTGCTGATGACTCTGTCCTCATGTCCCTTCTGAGCAGTGATGACCCAGACCCCGGACCTGTGATTGGGGACTTCACGGAATGGTGTGAGTCTTCCTTTTTAAAATCAAATGTTTCTAAAACAAAGGAGATGATCATTGATTTCAGGAAAAATTCTTCAGTAACAGCTCTCGTGGTCATTGACGGTGAAGCTGTGGAGGTAGTGCAACAATATAAATACCTGGGAACTGTTATTGATGATGAATTGACCTTTGACCTCCATGTTAATTCACTTTGTAAAAAGACCCACCAGAGAATGTATTTTTATCGGAAGCTTTGTGGTTTTAATGTTGATTCAACTTTTATGAGAATGTTTTATTCATGTTTTATTGAGTCTATTTTAACCTTTTCCTTCATCTGTTGGTTTGGACTTTTGACTTGCAAGAACAAGAGCAAACTCTCGGGGATTGTCAAGATGTGCAGCAAAACTGCTGGCATAGACCTAAAGAACCTTGCAGACCTACACAAGGTGAGGTCAGTGAATAAGGCCAGGCAGATTCTGGCAAACCCTGATCACCCACTCCATGACGAGTTCAGGTTGCTCCCATCTGGACGCAGGTTTCTGCAACCCAGATGTAGAACGAACAGATTTAAAAACTCATTTATCCTTGTAGCAATCAGGTTTCTTTTTTTATTTTATTTTTTATTATTTTTTACATTTTTGAGCTCTAGTGGCCTTTATTGTAGAGGATGAGGGCAAAACGGGTAGAGAGGGGAGAGACATTGCGGAAATAGCTCGTCGGGACACGAACCCGCGACGCCCGCAGCGAGGCCCAGCCTCAGAACATGTGCCGCGCGCTTATCCCCCAAACCAAAGCGGCGGCACGCAATCAGGTTTCTTAACACACATTAATTTTAACACTGTTATTTTAATGTCTTATTGTCTTGTGTTTATATATGTGTGTGTGTTTATATATGTGTGTGTGTGTGTGTGTGTGTGTAAGTGCGTATGAATCTGTACACACTTATTGACTGCAAAACTAATTGCCCCTCGGGGATGGACCTTACCAAGCTCCGCCCAGAAACGCCCCCTAATCTCCAACATGGCTGCTTACCTCACAAACAAAGCCTCGCGCAGCTTAAGTTTCAATGGAAACATGGCGTCGACTGACTCTCTGCATGGTATTTCTGAGTCGAATAGTGTATCATTTCTGCCAGATTCCAACAAAATATCAGCCACGACAATGGACAGGGGAACCAACAAGTTCATGTTATTTTTTTTGACGTTATCAAGTTGTTTGAGCCACGCGATGCCTCCAACAGCGTGCGCGTCATAGCTAAATGCTACCGGTGGATGAGGAAAACAGTAGCTCCTCACACGCTCAGCAATATTACAGCTGTGGACAGGATCACTGATGCCTATTGTCCTGCATGGCTGGGTAAGTCAGGCATTCATGGTTTTGAGGGTTACTTTTGAAATCAGTGATTTCTGTTGTTGGCAAAAGTTTTGAGTGTGCCTTGGTCACGGTGCTCGGTGCTAGCAGTGCTAGCGTGGCTAACACAATTACAGTTTAGTGAAAAGCCTCTTCAGGTGGAATGAAATCTTTAATGTATGTTAGATACGGTACACATTGCATATTGATCTCTTCAGCTAACGTAAAACTGTGTAACAGACAGGCTTCAAGGTGTAGAAGTTGTATCGTTATCGGTAAATGCGGTCGTGCACAAGCTCACAATGTAAATTAGCATGTCTAAAAAAGTTAAGTCTGGTCCCCTGGACATTCCTCTGGTCCCGAGGACCAGACTTCGCTTTTTTAGAGTTTTCTACCTGGATTATTGAACATGCATCACGGTAAATTAGCATGCGTTTCTTGCTACTGTAGCTGTTGTTTGTGAGGCGGTCATGCGCCTGGTAGCTGCGCTGTGACGTGAAATGGGCATTAGCCAATGAAACGCGGCCCTGTGGGCGGAGCTTGGTAAGGTCCATAGCAAAGGAACTTGAACTTGAACATTCATGCCACAGTCTTGTTTGTCTTCCTGGTTTTGACATCACACCTGTCTCTTGGATTCCTTGCCTTTCCTTCTCCTTACCAAGTTTGGATCATTCTCTCTGTCTACGGTATCAATCTCTGCTTCCTCAACCTCAACCATGTCTCATAGATCATGCTTCAGATTTAGCCTAAAACCTCTGACCATCTCTGTACGACTCTCGCCTGCCTCTTTGGAACTCTCTTCTGGATTTCCCCTAAAAACACAAACTGCTCGATTCTGGTTCAAAGGCAACCTGGCTTCACCGACTGTGATGTCTATCCATCCATGTCCCTCAAGGAGACCCGTCATCACCCATCAGTGAAGGTTGGTGTGTTTTTGATTATCTGTAAAGTCACTGTCAGAAAACCTCCTCACTAGCTCTACTGTCTCTACAGATTGACCAGCCCAGGGAAATTGCCTTCCACCAGCTGCTGCTTATCAATAAACTCTTTAAACATTCTTGTAGTCTATGGTCTCGTAACTGGTTTTTGTCAGAATGATCTGGCCAAAATGGATATGACACACACTCAAGAACAACGCTATGGTTGTAAGGATGGTGCCATCTCCTGGTTTTTGTCTGTTTCTCCTTGCAGTGTTTCCCTGTCAACCAGTTCCTGTGAACATGTGTGGACCAGCTCTGTGAGGTGCTGGCTGACATCTTCACCACCTCACTTGCACTGGAGTCAGTTCCCACCTGCCTGAAGACCGCGACCATCATCCCAGTTCCAAAGAGCTCCACAGTGACTGGTCTGAATGACTATAGGCCGGTGGCCCTCACCCCGATAGTCGCAAAATGTTTTGAGAAACTGGTCATGTCCCACATCAAGACAACCGTCAACATCAACGAGGACCCTCATCAGTATGCATACCGTGAGAACCGATCAACAGAGGACGCCATCTCCTCTGTGGTCCACACTGCTCTCACCCACCTGGATCAGAAGGACTCATACGTGCGTCTGCTCTTTGTGGACTTCACATCTGCCTTCAACACCATGATCCCCCAAACTCTGATAGACAAACTATCCACACTTGGACTAAGCCCCTCCATTTGTAACTGGGTCTTAGACTTCTTAACAAACAGACCTCAGTCCGTGAAGATCCACAACTTCTCCTCCTCCACCATAACCCTCAGCACTGGCTCTCCTCAAGGATGTGTGCTGAGCCCTCTTCTGTTCACTCTGCTCACATATGATTGTACAGCCACACATCCAGGCTGTCATATTGTTAAGTTTGCAGATGATACAGCTGTGGTGGGATGCATCACAAACAATGATGAGTCCAGCTACAGACAGGAGGTGGAACACCTGGAGAGCTGGTGCAAAGAGAATAACCTTCACATGAATGTGAAGAAGACAAAGGAGATGATTGTGGACTTCAGAAGGAACAAACACACCCACACCCCACTGAACATAAGTGGATCTGCAGTGGAAGTGGTCTCCAGCTACAAATACTTGGGTGTACACATGAATGATAACCTCAGCTGGAGCAACAACACCACCAGCCTGATCAAGAAAGGTCATCAGAGACTCTACTTCCTCAGACGGCTGAGACGAGCTGGTCTGAGCAGCCCAGTCCTCACCTCCTTCTACAGGTGTGCAGTGGAGAGCATCCTGTGCTCCAGCATCAACGTGTGGCATGGAGGCTGCACAGTTGCAGAGAGGAAAGCTCTACAGAGAGTGGTGAAGGCTGCACAGAAGATGTTGGAGTCAGTCTCCCCACCATCACAGACATTTACACCTCCAGATGCAGCAAAAGGGCCACCTGCATCATGAAAGACCCCACTCACCCAGCACAAATAATAATAATAATAATGAATTCAATTTATAACGCACTTTTCATTAGTGAAAATCTCAAAGTGCTACACAAATTGAATGCTACACACATTCATACACCGGTAGCGGCAGACTACCATGCAAGGTGCTTTCCAGTCCTACCGGGAGCAACTCGGGGTTAAGTGTCTTGCCCAAGGACACAACGACACATGGTGTGGGGAACCGGGATTCGAACCGCCAACCTTCCGATCGGGGGACGACTGCCATTACCACTACGCCACGGCCGCCCCCAAGTAAGGAGGCCCAGACTTCCCTCTCCCCAGCCACTTGGAGCAGCTCCTCCGGGGGAATCCCAAGGCGTTCCCAGGCCAGCCGAGAAACATAGTCCCTCCAGCGTGTCCTGGGTCTTCCTCTGGGTCTCCTCCCGGTCGGGACATGCCCGGAACACCTCACCAGGGAGGCGTCCAGGAGGCATCCTAACCAGATGCCCGAGCCACCTCAACTGGCTCCTCTCGATGTGGAGAAGCAGCGGCTCTACTCCGAGTCCCTCCCGGATGACTGAGCTTCTCACCCTATCTCTAAAGGGCGAGATACACTCGAGCGTCCTCACGATACGCCAATACGCAGCGTACGTACGCCCCGTACGCAGCGTAGCCCCGCGTAGCCCCTCAGGGCAAGTACGCGCAAAAGTATTTTTTTACTACGCATACGCGATTCGCATACGCGATGCGCGGTGTCTGACCTAAACTTCCCCGGCGCCGGACTGTTTTGTATGTTACACAAATGAAATAAATTCCTCTTTTTTATCGCTGATCGGGCCTTTTCTTTTGTTTTTTTGCCTAAAGTCAAGTAACCGCTTCTTCCTCCGTTCACTCGATGAATGAAATGAATGAATTCAGGTCCTACCTGGGTGCGCGATGTTTTATATATTCCCTGGTGGGCTGTGGTGGGCTGTGGGCTGCAGGAAAAGCACTCCGTGCTCAGCTGCTCATATTACAACAAGGAGAACGCGAGCGTTTGGAGCGAAAAACTAGCGGAAGTGACGATCGGAAGTGACGGTACGGAGGAAATGACGTTAGAATTTGGAGCGAAAACACGAGAATCTACGCGAGAACGAAAGCCGAGTGTAGCAGCGGCTCTGCTTCAGTGTATCTCGGGCTTAAGGGAGAGTCCAGACACCCTGCGGAGAAAACTAATTTCAGCCGCTTGTATCCGAGATCTCGTTCTTTCGGTCACAACCCAAAGCTCATGACCATAGATGAGGGTGGGAACGTAGATTGATCGGTAAATTGAGAGCTTTGCCTTTTGACTCAGCTCTCTCTTCACCACAACAGACCGGTACAGCGCCCGCTTCACTGCGGACGCTGCACCTATCCGCCTATCGATCTCACGCTCCAGTTTTCCCTCATTCGTGAACAAGACCCGAGATACTACTTAAACTCCTCCACTTGGGTCAGGACCTCCTCCCCGACCCGGAGAGGGCACTCTACCCTTTTACAGCTCAAGACCATGGCCTCTGATTTGGAGGAACTGATCCTCATCCCCGCCGCATCACACTCGGCTGCAAACCGCTCCAGAGAAAGCTGTATGGTAGATAATGGTTTAACAGAGTAACCGAGTTATCGACAGATCGAGTGCTTTGACATCTATGGAGGCTTTTTGTCCACCTCGAGTACCCGTAGTGACGTCATCACATCGCGGTAACGTCAGTACGTCACATCACGTGATTAAAAACCGAGCGCGGGGTAGCTTTTAGTAGACTCTACAAAATGTATTCCTTTGTGCGCACGGATATATGGAGCTGGTCCAGTCTTGTCAAAAAGGTAAAACAGTTTTTAATTTTATAAATTGCGCTACTCATTGAATCATTCTGTTGATTTTCTTTGCTTTGAACACCGTAGTAGATTGTGACAGCAGGGGGCAGTGTTGCAATGCAGGTCACATATATAACACGGCCGAAACGGCGTCCTCTCTCTCGTTTCACAAACAAAAAGAAACAAATATTCATCTCTCTAGACCTATTAAAAAACTATAAACACAATCTCTGAAAGTAAACCTAAATTGCACAGCACTGCAGGCGGTGGTACGGTGTGGCTGTGGCCCCATTTGTTTTCTAAGTTTCAGTTCAGCGCCTTACTTTCACTTTTAATATTAATAATAACTAATACTGTAGTTTTGTTTTTCCTGTGACTTATCTGCAGTATGATAAATGATAGGAGCATAATAAATGCTCCCAATGTTTTGTTGGTCTTTTTTTTTCTTTTTGTAAAGACGTTTTTACGCAATTATATTTTTTTATTTATTTTGCATCATAACACACTGTGACGTCATTGACTAATCGAGTGCCACTCAAGTTTTTTTATGTTAATGTCGAGCTTAAAAATTATGTATTCGTTCAACCCCTAATGGTAGATCACGACCTGATGAAGCCAATAGGACCACATCATCTGCAAAAAACAGAGAAGCGATTCTAAGGCCACCAAAAAGGATAAAGGTCATTATTTTCCATAATGTAATGATAAAAATGAAACTTTCATATATTTTAGATTCATTGCACACCAACTGAAATATTTCAGGTCTTTTATTGTTTTAATGCTGATGATTTTGGCATACAGCTCATGAAAACCCCAAATTCATGTCTCAAAAAATTAGCACATCATGAAAAGGTTCTCTAAACGAGCTATTAACCTAATCATCTGAGTCAACAAATTAACTCTAAACACCTGCAAAAGATTCCTTAGGCTTTTAAAAACTCCCAGCCTGGTTAATTACTCAAAACCGCAATCATGGGTAACACTGCCGACCTGACTGATGTCCAGAAGGCCATCATTGACACCCTCAAGCAAGAGGGTAAGACACAGAAAGAAATTTCTGAATGAATAGGCTGTTCCCAGAGTGCTGTATCAAGGCACCTCAGTGGGAAGTCTGTGGGAAGTCTGTGGGAAGGGAAAAGTGTGGCAGAAAATGCTGCACAACGAGTAGAGGTGACCGGACCCTGAGGAAGATTGTGGAGAAGGTCCGATTCCAGACCTTGGGGGACCTGCGGAAGTAGTGGACTGAGTCTGGAGTAGAAACATCCAAAGCCACCGTGCACAGCCGTGTGCAGGAAATGGGCTACAGGTGCCGCATTCCCCAGGTCAAGCCACTTTTGAACCAGAAACAGCGGCAGAAGTGCCTGACCTGGGCTACAGAGAAGCAGCACTGGACTGTTGCTCAGTGGTCCAAAGTACTTTTTTCGGATGAAAGCAAATTTTGCATGTCATTCGGAAATCAAGGTGCCAGAGTCTGGAGGAAGACTGGGGAGAAGGAAATGCCAAAATGCCAGAAGTCCAGTGTCAAGTACCCACAGTCAGTGATGGTCTGGGGTGCCATGTCAGCTGCTGGTGTTGGTCCACTGTGTTTTATCAAGGGCAGGGTCAATGCAGCTAGCTATCAGGAGATTTTGGAGCACTTCATGCTTCCATCTGCTGAAAAGCTTTATGGAGATGAAGATTTCATTTTTCAGCACGACCTGGCACCTGCTCACAGTGCCAAAACCACTGGTAAATGGTTTACTGACCATGGTATTACTGTGCTCAATTGGCCTGCCAACTCTCCTGACCTGAACCCCATAGAGAATCTGTGGGATATTGTGAAGAGAAAGTTGAGAGACGCAAGACCCAACACTCTGGATGAGCTTAAGGCCGCTATCCAAGCATCCTGGGCCTCCATAACACCTCAGCAGTGCCACAGGCTGATTGCCTCCATGCCACGCCGCATTGAAGCAGTCATTTCTGCAAAAGGATTCCCGACCAAGTATTGAGTGCATAACTGAACATATTTATTTGAAGGTTGACTTTTTTTGTATTAAAAACACTTTTCTTTTATTGGTCGGATGAAATATGCTAATTTTTTAAGACAGGAATTTTGGGTTTTCATGAGCTGTATGCCAAAATCATCAGTTTAAAACAATAAAAACCCTGAAATATTTCAGTTGTTGTGCAATGAATCTAAAATATATGAAAGTTTCATTTTTATCATTACATTATGGAAAATAATGACCTTTATCACAATATGCTAATTTTTTGAGAAGGACCTGTAGAAAGGTGAATGGGTCGTTGGTGAACTGGGGGCTTAGATTTAGCACTATGCTTACTCCGGACCCCCCCCCGGCCGGCCTGGGGTCCCGGCTGCTCGGGGTCTACTGGAGGACTGCTAACGGGAGATAGCCTCTGTGGTTGGGATCTGGCTAGCATCTGGTTTTTCTACAGCACAGAGCCGAGCTTCCAGTTCAGACAGCCTCTCCTCTAAAACTATCATAAGACTACACTTGTTACATGTATCATTGCCACTAAAGGAGGCAGAGGAGTAGCTAAACATCTGATACACAGAGCAAGTGAGAAGACCGGACGCCAGTAGAGAAGCAGCAGCCATGCTAGGCTAACGTTAGCAAGAGCTAGCCAATGAATCCAGAAAAAAGGGCTACTCGAGCTACCAACAGAGAAACCAGGATGTGACACAATACATCTTACCACATACTTGCAACGTCAGGAAGGAGGATTTTTATATTTTTATATACAGGGAACCCTCGACTTACGAACGAGTTCCGGACCCAAGGACCGTTCGCAGGTCGATGATGACGTATGTCGGGGACCAAAAACGTGTCGTTCGTAAGTTTGGATTTTTGCCGTAAGTCGCGGCCATACCGCTAACGTAGCACCGCACACCAGTTTATCGGCATGAGACTGAACAAGTGTACATACTGGTCCATAAACATAAACAAAATTCACATCCATCAGCAGTAATTGATGTCAATCATAAACAGTTCTTAAAGAGTAACAGCTATTGACATCCATTAGCAGCTATTGATGCCAATCATAAACAGTTCTCAAAGAGCAGCATCTATTGACATCCATCAGCAGCAATTCATATCCATCAGCATCAATTGATGTCAATCATAAACAGTTCTCAAAGAGCAGCAGCTATTGACATCCATCAGCAGCAATTCACATCCATCATCAGCAATTGATGTCAATCATAAACAGTTCTCAAAGAGCAGCACCTATTGATATCCATCAGCAACAATTCACATCCATCAGAAACATGTTGCAACCATCATGTATGAAAAACCAGTGCCTTGGTGTACAGTCCATGAACTCTAAAAAGCTAGAAGCAGCAGAAAAAGAAAACAAAATTCCCTTACTTTGATTGAAGTGGAGGTAGACGGGCTGTATGATGTGTTTCTCAAGTTCAAACCTAGATCAGATGGAACTGCTTAGCCATTGCTCAACAATGAATGATAGGTGCATTTTAGTCCAGGTGTGAGTTCAGGTGTGTGGTCCTGATGTGAGCAGGTCTGTCCATCAGATCAGGTGTGTTTTTTTTGGCAACAGTCATTGAGACAGAAGGTGTTGACACACAGGTGACTCAGGAGACAAGCTAGAGCAGCAGGCAGGAAGCAGGACGACAGAGGCAAGCAGGACATAGAAGAGGATACACATCCGTCCATGAGGCAGGTGCAGGAGGTGTTCTGTGTAGAAATTCACACGAACATGAACATCTGCAGTTAAAGCTGGACAATGACCTGCAAAGAAAACACAAAAAACAGACAGAAAACAAGTTCTACTCACTGCAGGTGTTCACAAACAGGTGACTTAGGAGACAAGCTAGAACAGCAGGCAGGACGGCATAGGCAGGCAGGACAGAAAAGAGGACACACGTCCGTCCATGAGGCAGGTGCAGGAGGTGTTCTGTGTAGAAATTCACACAAACATGAACATCTGCAGTTAAAGCTGGACAATGACCTGCAAAGAAAACGTAAAAAACAGACAGAAAACAAGTTCTACTCACTGCAGGTGTTCACAAACGGGTGACTCAGGAGACAAGCTAGAGTAGCAGACAGGAGGCAGGACGAAAGGCAGGCAGGACAGAGAAGAGGACACGTCTGTCCATGAAGCAGGTGCAGGAGGTGTTCTGTGTAGAAATTCACACAAACATGAATATCTGCAGTTAAAGCTGGACAATGACCTGCAAAGAAAACATAAAAAAAGACAGAAAACAAGTTCTACTCACTGCAGGTGTTCACAAACAGGTGACTCAGGAGACAAGCTAGAGCAACAGGCAGGACGACAGAGGCAGACAGGACAGAGAAGAGGACACGTCCGTCCATGAGGCAGGTGCAGGAGGTGTTCTGTGTAGAAATTCACACAAACATGAACATCTGCAGTTAAAGTTGGACAATGACCTGCAAAGAAAACATAAAAAACAGACAGAAAACAAGTTCTACTTACCTGTGTGGTGTGGTACAGATGTGTGGATGGAGACAAGCTAGAGCCATGGAGGTGGACAGAGCGGAGGATACAGGGCTGGTCCATGAGGAGAGAGCAGCAGGTTGGTTCTGTTGAAACACAAACACTTTCACATCTGCAGAAATTAAAAGACAGACAAGAACATCTTCTCCTTACCTGTGTGGTGTGGTGTAGATTTGTGGAGATGGAGGAGCTAGAGGAGGCTGGTCCATGAGGCGAGAGCATCAGGTTGATGCTGTTGAAACCCACACACAGACGTCAACATCTGCAGAAATTAAGACAGACAAGAACATCTTCTCCTTACCTGTGTGGTGTGGTGTACTGTACATGTGTGGAGATGGAGGAGCTACAGGAGGCTGGTCCATGAGGCAAGAGCAGTAGGTTGGTTCTGTTGAAACCCAAACACGTCAACATCTGCAGAAATGAAAACACAGAGAAGAACATCTTGTCCTTACCTGTGTGGTGTGGTGCAGATGTGTAGATGGACCAGGGGGCCGTGACGCTTTGGAGGCTGTCGAGGGAGAGGTGATGATTACAGTAGATGTAGCTATAACATAAAACAAAAAATAAAGTAAAAAAAATTAACATGTCTTTGCTGTACCTTTCTTTGGATGCTGTGCAGGTAAGTACAGATGGGCAAGTCAGCGATGGGATGGTGGAGCTATGAACATAAGCAGATACAAATTGATTCACAGATGAAGTTACTGTGTGTAACATGACACAACTCAGAAAAATCAAAATAACATTTCATTACAGTACCTGGAGGGAGGGAGTGGGGGATGGGGGCGTCTTTTACTGGGGAGAGGGTGAGCTGTCCATGGACTCCTCCTGGTTTACCGATGGTGTTTCTGGTGGTGCACCAGCAGATCCTGGAGGCGGTGCTGGGACCTTTGTCACAAATCGTAGCATGCTGCTCTGCACCTGCTCCTGCTTTTTTTCATCCAGGATCTGCTGTTAACACGCCATGTCGTCCAAGACAGCTCGAGAGACCCTGGAGAACCTCTCTCCATCGGCATCCTGCACCTCAATCCTGCGAAGCAGCTGTGAAGGTCTTTAAAGGCCTTCGCCAACTCCTGCCGGGTGAAGGTCTTGGCCGGAGGGATGGGGGTGACCTGCTCCTCTTCCTCATCCGGGATGTGCCTGTCCAGCTGCATCAGGTCGTCCGGGGACAACTCCTGTCCTGCTTCACCCAGCAGCTGTTGGACATCGTCCTTGTCCATCTCGAGCTGCAGTGACCTGCCCATCTGCACAACGTCCTCAATGACACTGGCCGTGTGCCTCCTGAACAAGCTGTGGACACAGCTTCTTCCACACGTCGCACAAGTTGTTTGGCGTCACCCATCCCCAGGAGTGACCAATGTTCTTCACAGCATCGTAGATGTTGTAGTTCTTCCAGAAGTCTTTCAGGGTGACTTCTGGAGAGTTTTCTGTTGCCTCCAAAGCGTCACGGATGACCTTCTGAAGGTAGTACGCCTTGAACATACTGATGACCCCCTGGTCCATTGGCTAGATCAGAGACGTGGTGTTTGGCGGCAGGTACACCACCTTCACATTCAGGTGCAAGTCGGTGAGATCAGGAGGGTGCCCTGGAGCATTGTCCAACACCAGTAGGACTTTAAAAGGAATGCTTTTGGCACTGCAAAATTGCCGGACATCTGGCACAAACTGTTTGGTGAACCAATGGGAAAACACAGCCAGTGTCACCCAGGCCTTCCGATTTGCAGTCCAATAGACTGGCAACTGTTTTTTATTAACGTTTTTGAAGGCTCTGGCATTTTATTTTTTTATTTTTTTATTTTTTTATTTTATTTTAAGTTTTCAAAATTAAGAACATACATATATACAGACACACAAACAGAACCCAGATGCACAAACCAAAATATGAAACATTACAATTAACACATGGTGTACACACGCACTACACATATTCATGAGCATATACATAAACACATTAAAGGGCGGCTGGTGGGAGAGACCATGAAAAAGATTAGTCAGTTTAGTCTGGTCGTCAAAAACTGATCCAGGAAGGGATTCCAGTAGCGCAGGAAAGTGTCTGTCGCACCTATCCGAAGTCTTTCCAACTGTATCACTGACATCATGTCCGTAATCCACTGATGGAATGACGGAGGAACTGAAGATTTCCAGTTTATTAAGATTAGTCTCTTAGCAACAATGAGTCCCAGTTCCAGTGGTTGTCGCATTACAGCGGGTATGGTCCCCGGCACCCGGGGGCATCCGAAGATTATAAGTCCTGGTTCAGGTTGCAAAAGAACACTATATGCCTTAGAGTACCAATCAAATATTTTTGACCATAAACCGGTTAAGGACGGACAGGACCAAAAGGCATGAGACAATGTGCCCTCAGATATGTTACACCTGTCACATATTGGGGAAACAGAGGGGTATATCTTGTGTAACCTGACCTTTGAGTAGTGTAATCGATATGTGATTTTAAACTGAATTAGCTGATGTCTGCTGTTTATCGAACAAGAACTGATTTTTGAAAGGCATCTATTCCACCATGATTCAGGGATTGTTATCCCTAGCTCTTTTCCCCAGGCCTCCCTTATTTTTGTGGTACATGCCACGTTGCAGTCCCCAAATAGATGCATTATTTTTGTAATAAGATGTAGTGAATCAGGAGGGCTCGTAATGATCTCAAATATGCCATGCTCAAGCGCAAGAATGTCATAGTTTTGGATAGATGACTTTATATAATGCCTGGCCTGCAAATAACGGAAGAAGTGTGAGTGGGGCAAATTATATTTTTCTTTTAGTAAACTGAATGATGCAAATTTGTTATCAATATACATGTCCTTAATTAACACCAGCCCCTTTTCCTTCCAGTCATGATAAACTTTATCGTGCCAGGGAGGCAGAAAACTATGATTAAAACATAATGGCGTCTGTACGGACGTCTTTGGTAGTGCAAGGAAACTCCTGATCTGGTTTAGAATTCTTATTTCGTGTTTTAACACAAAGCTCAAGTTTCGGTAGGCTTCAGACTTTTCAAGGTAGGCAAACAATAGAGCTGGCAAGGACGAGTTATTTACCAGTTTAGATTCCATCTTGACCCACAGCGGAGCAGTAGTTGCCGGGTTGTCAGCGAGCTCATACTGCCAGAACATTAGTGCTCTGATGTTGGCAGCCCAATAGTAATGTTTAAATACAGGTAGTCCCAGCCCTCCCTTCCCCCTTAGCCCTTGCAGGTGCACTCTAGAAATTCTAGCATTTTTCCCATTCCATATATAGGAATGAATGATTGAGTCTAGTTCTTTAAAGAAGGCTGCTGTAAGATAGATAGGAAGGTTTTGACATAAGTATAGGAACCTAGGTAGGGAAATCATTTTAAGTGAGTTGATGCGTCCAATCATTGACAGAGGCAAAGTTTTCCAGTATTCGATGTTTAGTTTTAATCCGGATATAAACTTTGTAAAATTTAGTTTAAATATATGTTTTGGGTCTTTGGGCACAATGACGCCTAGATAGGTAAGATGGTTTTCAACTACTTTGAATGGGACATTTTGTAAAAATCCTAATGGGTATGTGTTGGAAAGAGGCATTAACTCGCTCTTTGACCAGTTGATTGAGTATCCAGAGATCTTACTAAAAGATGTAATCAGGTCGAGGAGGAATGGGACCGATTTCACCGTGTCATGTAAATATAATATCACATCGTCGGCGTACAGACTGATTGTTGTTTCAACGCCGGCGACATGAAGGCCTTCAATATGCGGATGTGCCCTAATTGCCACAGCAAGTGGCTCCAAAGCAATAGCGAAAAGCGCTGGTGACAGTGGGCAGCCCTGCTGAACTGAGCGCTGCAAGTGAAATGGGGCTGATCGATTACTGTTTGTCAGGATGGAGCACATAGGTTCTAGATAAATCAGTTTTACCCATGAGATGAAGGTCTCGCCAAAACCAAATCTGCGCAGTGATTCGAACATATATGGCCATTCAACTTGGTCAAAGGCTTTATGTGCATCAAGGGCCAGAATAGAAGCTTTAGTATTTTTGTGGTCAAGATATATAGTATTAAGTAATCGTCTTACATTGAAAAAAGACATTCTGCCGGGGATGAACCCAGTCTGATCAGGATGGATGATAGATGCTAAACATTTATTCAGTCTAGTGGCCAAGATTTTAGTGATTATCTTGCGGTCAACGTTTTGCAGTGCAATTGGTCGAAAGCTGGCAGGATCAGTTTTATCCCTCTCCTTTTTAAGAAAAAGGGAAATGTTAGCCTCATATAGAGTTTTTGGCAGTTTTCCATCCTTCTTTGATGCAGACATCATTCTAAACAAGAGTGGTGCAAGAATGTCACAGAATTTCTTATAAAAATCCGACCCAAAACCGTCAGGCCCGGCAGCTTTGCCAGATGGAAGTGATTTTATAGCATCTATAACCTCCCGAAGCGTCAGGTCGGACTCAAGGTAGTCTCTGTCAGATTTATTTAGTTTAGGCAAAAGGAGTGAATCAAAAAAATTATTAAAATCTGATTGTGTTGCATTATTATCGGACGAGTACAGCGTGGCGAAAAACTCTCTGAATCTGCTGTTAATGTCAGCAGGGTTGGTTAAGAGCGTGCCGGTTTTTGACTTAATATTATGGATGGATCTTGTGGCTTGGGCACATTTAAGCTGCAGCGCTAGTAGTTTACCAGGCTTATCTCCAAGCTCAAAATTTTTTTGTCGTAGTTTGCAAAGCAGATTGCTAATCTGGCTGCTCATAATTCCATTATATTCATATCTCAGTTTAAGTATTTCTTTATAGTCATCTGGTGATACAGAGATTTGATATTTCCTTTCTAAGTTGGAAAGGGCACAGGTGATTTCAGACAGACGTTTCTCTCTTTCTTTTTTAAGGGCTGAGGTATATGAGATTATTTCACCACGCATAACTGTCTTTAATGCTTCCCATAGAATGGAATCTGATACTTCACCGTTATCGTTTATGTCTATAAAATCTTTTAGTTTAGAGGTTATGTTTTTAATAAAGTTATCATCATTGAGAAGGTTTGCGTTAAATTGCCAGGAATAAGCCTGCCTAGGAAGGGAGAGATCTAAAGACATAGCCAGGGGGGAATGATCAGAGATGAGAATGTTATGATATTTAGAGTCAGCGATTTGAGAAGTGAGATTGTTACTTATTAGAAAGTAATCAATCCTTGTATAAGATTTGTGAACATGAGAGTAAAATGAATAATCTCTACTCGTAGGGTGCTGAGCCCTCCAAATATCAACCATATTCCTAGTTTTGATAAGATTATTTAAAAGTTTGGTGGACGCCAGTTCTATTGCTGGTCGTTTAGAGGATCTGTCGAGAAAGGGGTCAAGGTAACAATTCAAGTCCCCCGCTATTATAACATTTGAACTGCTGTCATCTGGAATCAGGTCAAAAATTTTCCTAAAAAACCTGGGATCGTCTGAGTTTGGACCGTATATATTAAGGAGAGTTAGTGGTTTTGAGTTTATGGTGCCTGTCACCATCAAATACCTGCCCATTGGGTCGTTAATTACAGACGTTGCCTGAAATGGGATATTCTTTCTGAATAATATGGCCACACCACGAGCTCGTGAAGTGAATGGTGATTGGTATATTTGTGTCTGAATTTATATCTGGCATTTTCAAATTGATACACCAACAAAGGCTTCAGTTTACAATCCCCAGAAATAGGCATGTAACGAGATCTCGTTGTACGAGATCTCGCAATATTAAACTCCCGCGATATCTCTCGTTGAGAGGTAACGTTGTCTCGCGAGATGCTAATGCTAGCGCTAGCAGAGCCCCTAGCAAGTCAGCGTCACGGACAGCATGGCTTCGCCGGATGAAGTTGCTATAGAAGACGCCCCAACTACTGATGGAACTACCGCAGACGAGACGCCTCTACATTGATGGAGGGTCCCGACGCTGCCCCGAATGTAAAGACACGCGTGTAAACACCGGTGTGACCGGTGTTGCCAGATAGAGTACCACCCGCCCAAAGCACTCTCTATCCGCAAAAGTCAGAAGGAAAATCGCGGTGAACCACCCAATCTGGCAACACACGATTCAGTGCAGTGATGCGGAAATATAACGCGCGCATGAAGTAAATGGCTGTACGTCGTGTGTTTACAAACTACGGTAAATATGTCGGGCAAAAAAAGAAAGTGGTTGGACATGGATTCACTTGTGTCACGGAACGGGATGGGAGTCAGCGTCCTATCTGCATGATATGCAACACGAAGTTGAGCAACTAGTCTGGCGCCGGCAAAACTGAAGGAACACTTCATGAAGATGCACAGACGGAGAATACAAGAACACAACGCCTGCTGAATTCAAGGTGAACGAGCCAGATATGATGTTGTTTCTATGCTAATTTTAGCTTTTTAAGCTAATTCCACATTTAATGCTCTTATTAAAAAAATGTCATCCTAATTCAGCAAAAATGTGCTCTCTCAACTTCATTCTGGTGATGCTTCTTTCTGCTATTTTAGCTACTTTTCAGCTGAATCTTTTTTCTAATTTTAGATTTTCTTCAGATAATTTCCACATTTTTGTGCTCATTTCTGCTTCTTTCAGCCTAATTGGGCAAATATATTCTTTTTGCTTTCTTTTGCTAATTTAAAAGCTTATTCTACCTTTTCAGCAACATGTTTTAGTACTCTTTTTCTGGTTTAAGGTCAATTAAAAATTTTGTGGTAATTTCTGACACTTTCAACCTAATAATTACCTTTTTTTGTTCATTTCAAGGTGCAACGAGCCAGATATGATGAAAGGGCCACTCTGCCTGCTCTTGGATTTGTACCTGTTAGCAAACCGATCCTCGCAGCATCGTACGAAGTTGCTTATTTGATCGCAAAGCAGGGTAAGCCACACTCCATTGGTGAATCTCTCATAAAACCAGCTGCATTAAAGATGGCAAATCTGCTACTCGGAACAGCAGCTGAAGATAAATTATCCCAAATTCCTCTTTGATGATTAAAAATTGTACAAAAATATTTTTGGGGGATGAAACTCTTATTGGGCCAGAATAAAGTTGTTGTGAGTTCATGCACTGTGTTGCTTTTGTTCTTTGAGCAAGGTGATGTTGTAGAATTTGGAAAAAAAAAAATCATATTTTATATATTAAAAAAGAGGGGTTCGGTGAGTGGCCATATGAAACTTGAGGGTTCGGTAGCTCAAAAAAGGTTAAGAACCACTGTTCTAAGGTCTAAGGAGATTCAATCAGTAAAATGAAGACATCAGTTGGGTTTGTAATACATGTTAAAACAGAATAAAAGCCTTTTTGCGGCATAAAACCGATCTTTGAAGTTTTCTTGAACTAATGTTAAAATCTCGTCTTGTTCTCGCAAGATCTGTGATTTTCTCGTCTCGTCTCGTCTCGTGAGTTTTGTGTATCGTTACACCCCTACCCAGAAACATTCCCCCCAAACAGCAAGGTCAAACGCTCCTTGCCTACCTTGTGACCTGGTGCTGTTCGTTCGTCTCTACTACTATAGGTACGGTCAAGCAAACGCTTCCAGAACAACCCTGTCTCATCAAAATTGAACACCTGCTGGGCAGTGTACCCACTGTCCCTGATGATCTCAGCCAGTGTGTCAGGGAAGGTCTCGGCTGCCTCGTGGTCAGCACCGGCGCCTCACCTGTTTAAATGCACACAAACATGACACGGTTAAAGGGATTGTGACATGATGTTGGAAATTTGCATATTTGTCACAACATATATATCTTATATCATTCAGATCTGTTCGTTTTTGCAAAATAAATTATAAATATATTAAAATTTCATTCCAAGTTATGGTAGTTTTTTCTCTGGGGCACGCCCCTAAAAATCAGCGCACTTCCGCAAAACGTCATTGTGACGTACTCGTGGGGAGCCGTTGCTCAACGCGCATGTAAAAAATAATGGCGGAGCATGTTGAACAAACACAACCTATTGTTAGTACATGAATGTATTAAAGCAATCGAAGGGTTATTATTCATCCTATACAGTTATTGGACACTCGATCAATTGAAAAGCGATTTAGACACAGTTTATTTCATACACAGTAGCTAAGTGAGGATAGCTTCGTGATGTGGCTTCTTTGTTCTTGGGCTGAGCTAACAGAGTCCCGATCGCGTCTGAGATCTATCATTTGAAGACAGTAAATCATCCAAAACTCTCATTAATAAACCCTCCCTGAATAAAAAGAAATTACAGATGTTACCTGATCGCGCAGACATAATTTAAAAATACATAAATAGCTACGTGTTTGCTCCTGTATCTCGGCTAATGTTTGTTAGCAGCTATCTCGGCTTAGTCCCGGTCGCGTCTGAGATCTATCATTTTAAGACAGTAAATCATCCAAAACTCTCATTAATAAACCCTCCCCGAATAAAAAGAAATTACAGATGTTACCTGACCACGCAGACATAATTTAAAAATACATAAATAGCTACGTGTTTGCTCCTGTATCTCGGCTAATGTTTGTTAGCAGCTATCTCGGCTTAGTCCCGGTCGCGTCTGAGATCTATCATTTTAAGACAGTAAATCATCCAAAACTCTCATTAATAAACCGGACGCTTTGTTTCTTTAAATTTAGCTACCGGTAAATAAACGCTTAAAGGAGAAATGAAAAGTGTTTTTAAGCTAATAGTAGTCTAATGAAAAGCATAAAATAAGCTTGTTGAGAAATTTTCACAAGTCAAAAATGTCATCCTAACTCAAATTTAGACTTTGCAAAGTGAAAAAATTCTCATCTGGTGTTTTTGACCCCCCTCCCCCTGCCTGCTCTCCGTCCCCTGAATATGACGTAGGCAGTGCAACGAGTCGTCCCTCATACAGTAATATTAGTGTGTGTATCTAGTTGTGGACAAAAAGGTTTCAGTGTGTAGCAATTAGGGATGCAGCAAAAAAAATCTATTTTTTAAAGAATCAAGATTCTTAGTCCTGGCGATTCAGAATCGATTCTAAAAGCCCCAAAATCGATTTTAAAACTTTTTTTAAATTTTATATTGTATTTTTACCGCTCCTGTGCATTCGGCCGCTGTAGAATTTTGGCCGTGTAGGGCCACCGTAGTTAGTTAGCCAGGCAGCTCCCAATGGAGCCTGCTAGCAAGGAGGGAGACAGCATGTTTCAACTTGCTCCTTCATCTTTAAAAATCATTTTAGATCCTACTATGTTCTGGGGAAGACAGAGCTTAACAAGACATTGGTAACTGTTTCAGGACATTTTCAACACCCCCACTTCCACGTTAGCATACGGCGCTAGCATGCTAATGTTAGCATATGGCGCTAGCATGCTAAGATACATTTTCTGTCTCATTTACCGTATTCGTCGGCGTATAAGTCGCACCGGAGTATAAGTCGCACCAACCTAATTATGCCCAATTAAATGGAAAAATCAACGTATAAGTCGCACCGGCCTATAAGTCGCACCGGCCTATAGGTCGCACCTCACGTGAACTGGTGTTTTGCCCAAAATGGACTGGCTGCCAAATTGTTTGGAAGGACTTTTGACAAGATTATCACATAAAAACTACAGTATTTTGTTTGATGTGTCTTAGTTGAACTTTTCATTAATAAATGAACATTATTTTGGACTGGCTGCCAAATTGTTTGGAAGGACTTTTGACAAGATTATCACATAAAAACTACAGTATTTTGTTTGATGTGTCTTAGTTGAACTTTTCATTAATAAATTAACATTATTTTGGACTGGCTGCCAAATTGTTTGGAAGGACTTTTGACAAGATTATCACATAAAAACTACAGTATTTTGTTTGATGTGTCTTAGTTGAACTTTTCATTAATAAATGAACATTATTTTGGACTGGCTGCCAAATTGTTTGGAAGGACTTTTGACAAGATTATCACATAAAAACTACAGTATTTTGTTTGATGTGTCTTGAACTTTTCATTAATAAATGAACATTATTTTGGACTGGCTGCCAAATTGTTTGGAAGGACTTTTGACAATATTATCACATAAAAACTACAGTATTTTGTTTGATGTGTCTTAGTTGAACTTTTCATTAATAAATGAACATTATTTTGGACTGGCTGCCAAATTGTTTGGAAGGACTTTTGACAAGATTATCACATAAAAACTACAGTATTTTGTTTGATGTGTCTTAGTTGAACTTTTCATTAATAAATGAACATAATTTTTGTATATTTTGTGTCTTTCATCATTTATCTTTAAAGATAAACACATAAAAATATATTTTTATTAGCTGACATTACAGTAAAAAACGTGTCTCAGTTTAAAATGATGACAGAAACAGATACTGTATTTATTTTATGGTTTTTATTTATTTATTCAAAACCATTGAAGTCTTCATCTTCTGTGTCACTGCACCATTTTTGGACCAGGCAGATGTCAACAGTGTAGGTACTGTAAAGGGTTTCTTAGCGCCCATAGCGGCCGAAACTGGTACTGCACCATTTTTGGAGTTTTTGACCAAAGTCAAATTATGACCAAAATATTGGAAAAATCGACGTATAAGTCGCACCGGCCTATAAGTCGCAGGGCTTAGAAATGTAGGCAAAAAGGTGCGACTTATACGCCGGAGAATACGGTACACATCTGATACCTGCAGTCTCACCACTAGGAGGTCAGTTTGACACAGCAGCATACAAAGTACATGTATTATCTGCATTTACCAACTCCATGACTTTACTGCGATATAATATAATGTTGGTCAACAAAGTAGACACTCTTAGCTAACTACAACATAATGTTAGTACTTAAGCTAGCTAACATTACACTAGTTTAGTAAGCCAGCTGATATTACTGCATTTGTTGTGTAGAGACTCATTGTATTCATAATTCCTTGTAACAAATGCAAACCTGTTAGGTAACCTATTATATAGTATTATATATTATATTATATATAAATTATTTTAAAAATCTGTATGCCTCTTTTAACACCAAGCCACAATTTACTGAGATGTCAGTCAGGGCCTGCACCTGGGTTTAACACCATCTCTCCAATAGATGCATGAAAGCTGTTTATCACTGATAGTATATTAGAAGGGCAGCACGGTGGCGCAACTGGTAGAGCTGCTGCCTCTCAGCGAGCAGGTCCCTGGTTCAAATCTGGGGGCCTTTCTGGGTGGAGTTTGCATGTTCTCTCCATGCATGCATGGGTTTCCTCCAGGTACTCTGGTTTCCTCCCACAGACCAAAAACATGCATGTTAGGCTGATTGGTAACTCTAAATTGACCCTAGGTGTGAGTGAGAGAGTGAATGGTGGTTTGTCTCTATGTGTCCCTGTGATGGACTTGCAACCCGTCCAGTGTGTACACTGCCCCACGCACAGTGATTGCTGGACATGGGCACCTGCGACCCCCGTGACCCAAAAATGAAAGAAGCGGGTAAAAGATAATGGATGGATGGATAGTATATTAGAAGAGATGTTGACATGAACAAACATGGAGGGAAGAGTCACAATAAGCAGAGGAAAAGAGTGGAAAACTCTAAGCAAAGAGGAGCTCATGGCCTTCATTGGAGTGACCATTCTTGCACGGTGAGAAGAACTGGAATGTACCAATGTGTGTGCTCTTTGGGAGTTTTCTACACAACCCAAGGTACCCTGAACCTACCAACCGACATCACTGAAGCAACTGGAAGATGTGGAGTGACAAAAGTTGCAAACAAGTAACAGGAGAGAGGCACAGAAGGCCAACAGAAGAGAAAGAGGTGCCAGATGGATCGTTTGATTTATGATCTGCAATGTTTTTTTTTATGTTTTTCGTGTTGTACTTCATTGTCTGTGTTGCCTGTTGCGTGTTTGTTTGTCCAGCACTTTGGTGTGGACTTGTTCCTGTTTAAAGTGCTTTATAAATAAAATGGTATGGTATGGTATGGTAGATGTGTCCAAGAAACAAAGACTGCAAAGCCACCAATTGGTGCAGGAAATGCAGTATCCCAGTGTGCAATGGTCACAGCCAAAAGCAAAAAGTTTGTGGCAACTGCACACAGTGAATAGAGAAAAGATGTTTGTGTGGGCACATGTGATAGTACAGTGTTCTGGTTGTATGTTCATTCTCTTTTTTGTCCTTCAGACAGATGGACATTCTAGCAATAATTTTTGAAGATTTTTGATGTTATTTCGTGTGAAAAAATGTTATAAAAAGTTATGAATAACCATATTAAATGTCAAATCAGTCTTTTGTTGACCCAAATATAATAAATATAACTGCCTTTAACCAAAATTAAAGACACAATTTAAATTCATTGCAAAAACACATTGATTCTAATTGGGGTCATTTTTGACCCCACTCATGGAAGAGTGTAGGTATTGGTCGTCCATGCATCCTAGGGTTAAAGGGACGGTCTACCTCAATTCAGGGAGTTGGATTGTGGAATGTTCTGGAGAGTGATGTTAAAAATGCTAAATCAATTCATTCATTCATTCAACCTTTATTTATACAGGCTAGCCTCGTTGAGTCACGGGGACTCATTTACAAGAGGGACCTGTCTCACTCACACCAAACAACCATCCACTCTCACACTCACACCTAGGGTCAATTTAGAGTCACCAATCAGCCTAACAAGCATGTTTTTTGGTCTGTGGGAGGAAACCGGAGTACCCGGAGGAAACCCACGCATGCACGGGGAGAACATGCAAACTCCACCCAGAAAGGCCCCGGACCGGGATTTGAACCGGCAACCTTCTCGCTGAGAGGCAGCAGCTCTACCAGTTGTGCCAACGTGCTGCCCAATGTATACATTTAAGAAAAAGGTCTTAAAGGACTTGCTCAAAAACTATATATGATGAAGCTTAGTGTGTTTGTGTATTACAGTTAGAAAAATTAAGTAGAGTTATTCATTTTGTGATGTAGTTTGAAGGTTATCATTGGTTGAACAAACTGTGAAATAAATAAGGGGCAGATATAATAAGATTTCATCTTCTTTCTGCTCCTTTCATTTTATCCTACTTGTATTCTTGTATCTGATGAAACTGTTTTGTATTGTTCTTTTAAAATGAATGAATAAACATCAAATCAAATCAACGGCCCAGTCAGAGTCCAGAACCTGAACCTGAAACCTTCAGAGAGCTGAGCAGAAACCTCAAAGAACTGAAGCAACAATGGAAAGTGGGTCAGAACTCCTCCAGAACCAGGAGAGAGACTGATGAAGTCCTGCAGAGAACCACAGAGGATTCTGCTGCTGAAGGAGGTTCTGTTGGGTCAGAGGCACAAGCTGAGGTTAAATTTTAATGATTTTAGAACTTGTTAAAGATCAGCCATCCAGCTAACTGTCTATCCATCCATCCATTCAGCTAAAAGTCTATTCATCCTTGTATCTGATGAAACTGTTTTGTATTGTTCTTTTAAAATGAATGAATGAACATCAAATCAAAAATAAGTCTGTATCTCTGTGTTTATCATTGTCCTGGCATTGTCTCCTCCTGTTGCCTCTGTCTCCTGAGTTCCTTGTGATTCCCTGAGTATGTAAGTTTGCTGCCCTGCGGACGCCATTTTGAAGAGTCCTAATGGTGAACTACTTTTTTTAAATCCAGCAGATTTGACCATTTCGTGAAACTCTCAAGCTCAGGAAAACTTGTGCTATAACGTCAGCTATGAAATATATTTTTTCTCAGCAAAGAAATAATTGTTTTACCGTGTTTTGTTGTAAAATCCTGGCTTCTTTGGCCGTCGCGGACGCCATTTTGAAGAGTGCTAATGTGGCGAAAATTCTATTTTTAAATCCAGACGCGTCGCGTAGGCCCTGAGAAACATCCATAAGTTCACCCTCCATGTTAAAAAGTCTTCGTCTGACTCTTCGAAAACAAGCAATAAGGCTCCAGAGTAACACACTGGCTGCTAACTGCTAGAGAGAGAGCACACACCAAGAGACTGAGGGGGACGCTTTTTTGTGACGGACCACATCCGGCGCTGCTCGTAAATACGTTATTTCGTTTTTACTGATAGATAAATAGTTATTAGCGGTACTGCATTTTAAATAAAAATAGCATAAATCCGCTTATGAATTATAAAACTTAGTCAATCCGCTGTAAAGCTAACAGATTATTTAGCTACGCTAAAAGCGGATTAGCGCAATAGCGCTACCTAGCGGTCGGTGGCCCACCACTGCTCGGGTGAAGAGAGGGGCGGAGCTGTCAACTGACCACTACCTGGTGGTGAGTTGGCTCCGATGGTGGGGGAGGATGCCGGTCAGACCTGGCAGACCCAAACGTATTGTGAGGGTCTGCTGGGAACGTCTGGCAGAGTCTCCCGTAAGACGGAGCTTTAACTCCCACCTCCGGGAGAGCTTTGAACACGTTCCGAGGGAGGCGGGGGACATGGAGTCCGAGTGGGCCATGTTCCGCGCCTCTATTGTCGAGGCAGCTTATCGGAGCTGTGGCCGCAAGGTTGTTGGTGCCTGTCGTGGTGGCAACCCTCGAACCCGGTGGTGGACACCGGCAGTGAGGGATGCTGTCAGGCTGAAGAAGGAGTCCTATTGGGCCTTTTTGGCTTGTGGGACCCCGGAAGCAGCTGATAGGTACCGGCAGTCCAAGCGGCATGCGGCTCGGGTGGTTGCTGAGGCAAAAACTCGGGCGTGGGAGGAGTTCGGAGAGGCCATGGAGAATGACTTCCGTACGGCTTCGAGGCGATTCTGGTCCACCATCCGGCGTCTCAGGGGGGGAAAGAGGTACGAGACCAACACCATTTATGGTGGAGGTGGCGTGCTGCTGACCTCAACTCGGGATGTTGTGAGTCGGTGGGCGGAATACTTCGAAGACCTCCTCAATCCTACTGGCACGTCTTCCACTGAGGAAGCAGAGCCTGGGGACTTTGGGTCGGGTTCTCCGATCTCTGGTGCTGAGGTCGCCGAGGTGGTTAAAAAGCTCCGCGGTGGCAAGGCTCCGGGGGTGGATGAGATTCGCCCGGAGTTCCTTAGGGCTCTGGATGTTGTAGGGTTGTGTTGGCTTACGCGACTCTGCAATATCGCGTGGACATCGGGGGCAGTTCCCTTGGATTGGCAGACTGGGGTGGTGGTTCCCCTATTCAAAAAGGGGGACCGTAGGGTGTGTTCCAACTATAGGGGGATCACACTCTTAAGCCTCCCTGGTAAGGTCTATTCAGGGGTTCTGGAGAGGAGGGTCCGTCGGATAGTCGAACCTCGGATTCAGGAGGAGCAGTGTGGTTTTCGTCCTGGTCGTGGAACACTGGACCAGCTCTACACCCTCAGCAGGGTCCTGGAGGGTGCGTGGGAGTTTGCCCAACCAGTTTACATGTGCTTTGTGGACTTGGAGAAGGCATTCGACCGCGTCCCTCGGGGGGTTCTGTGGGGGGTACTCCGGGAGTATGGGGTACCAGGCCCTTTGATAAGGGCTGTTAGGTCCCTGTACGACCGGTGTCAGAGCTTGGTCCGCATTGCCGGCAGTAAGTCAGGCTCGTTTCCGGTGAGAGTTGGACTCCGCCAAGGTTGCCCTTTGTCACCGATTCTGTTCATAACTTTTATGGACAGAATTTCTAGGCGCAGCCAAGGTGTTGAGAGGATCCGTTTTGGTGACCTTAGAATCGCTTCTCTGTTTTTTGCAGATGATGTGGTCCTACTGGCTTCATCAGTTCGTGATTTACAACTTTCACTGGAGCGGTTTGCAGCCGAGTGTGATGCGGCCGGGATGAGGATCAGTTCCTCCAAATCCGAGGCCATGGTCTTGAGCCGGAAAAGGGTAGCATGCCCTCTCCGGGTCGGGGAGGAGGTCCTGCCCCAAGTGGAGGAGTTTAAGTATCTCGGGATCTTGTTCACGAATGAGGGAAAACTGGAGCGTGAGATCGATAGGCGGATAGGTGCAGCGTCCGCAGTGAAGCGGGCGCTGTACCGGTCTGTCGTGGTGAAGAGAGAGCTGAGTCAAAAGGCAAAGCTCTCAATTTACCGATCGATCTACGTTCCCACCCTCATCTATGGTCATGAGCTTTGGGTTGTGACCGAAAGAACGAGATCTCGGATACAAGCGGCTGAAATGAGTTTTCTCCGCAGGGTGGCTGGACTCTCCCTTAGAGATAGGGTGAGAAGCTCAGTCATCCGGGAGGGACTCGGAGTAGAGCCGCTGCTTCTCCACATCGAGAGGAGCCAGTTGAGGTGGCTCGGGCATCTGGTTAGGATGCCTCCTGGACGCCTCCCTGGTGAGGTGTTCCGGGCATGTCCCACCGGGAGGAGACCCAGAGGAAGACCCAGGATACGCTGGAGGGACTATGTTTCTCGGCTGGCCTGGGAACGCCTTGGGATTCCCCCAGAGGAGCTGCTCCAAGTGGCTGGGGAGAGGGAAGTCTGGGCCTCCCTACTTAGGCTGCTACCCCCGCGACCCGACCCCGGATAAGCGGAAGAAGATTGATGGATGGATGGATGAAACATGACTCTTCATTTTCCTTTCTTCAGCCACCAAATTTTCAGCTTCACTTTTCTAATCTCAGAACAGACGGACAGTATCCCAGAAGGTTTTAGGAAAAGTGTAGTCTCAGTACCTGCCAAGCTGTGATCATCTCAAGCTGCAACTTTGAAACCATCTTTGAATTAATCAAATAATTAAAGTGAAGTATAATTTCTTACAGTAACAATAATCAGTACTTTCCTTTGTCTGTGTGCAGAACTCCCACAGCATATCTGGAAGGAGGAAAATATTCTCACTGAGCAGCAGCTCTGTAACCAGGAGATGAACTCCAGTTTGGACCAAGAAGATCCAGAACCTCCACAGATGAAAGAGGACCAAGAAGAAGCAAAACCTCCAAAAATAAAAGAGGACCATGAAGCACCAGAATCTTCACAGATGATGAAGTACCATGAGGATCCCAATTTTCCACACAATCAAGAGAAACTGGGGGCACCTGAACCTCCCAAAGAGGAACCAGAATTTCTAGAGATAAAAGAGGAGCCAGAGACTGAAACCTGTATGGTAACTCCTGTTTTTAATGAAAGAAACCAGTGGGAACTGGAACCAAACTCCAGGGACCAACTCCTTTCACAAAACTCTCCTGAAGTGGAGAACCAAGATGAGGAAAGAAGCAGGAATGTAGAGCCAGGATCCTGCAGCGATGAAGAGCTGAAACAACATAAGACAAATCTACAAACTGGAGGTTTCTGTGACAATGTGGACCATCCAAACGTAAAGATAGACAAAAAAACACGTTTGCTTATGACTCGTGGAAAAAAATTCAGAGAGAAACATAATTTAAGAGTTCATATGAGAAATCAAACAGGTGAGAGGCCTTTCTCATGTCAGACCTGTGGAAAAAGATACTATGATAGAAAAAGTTTTAAATGCCACATGACAACTCACACCGGTGAGAAGCCTTTCTCATGTCAGACCTGTGGAAAAAAATTTAATAGAAACTGCACTTTAATCAGACACATGAGAACTCACACAGGAGATAAGCCTTTCTCATGTGAGACCTGTGGAAAAAGATGCTGCGATAGAAGAAGTTTAAAATGCCACATGTCAACTCACACAGGTGAGCTGGCTTTCTCGTGTCAGACCTGTGGAAAAGGTTTTAATCAAAATTGTAATTTAATCAGACACCTGAGAACTCATACAGGTGAGAAGCCTTTCTCATGTGAGACCTGTGGAAAAAGATACTGTGATAGAAGAAGTTTAAAATACCACATGTCAACTCACACAGGCGAGAAGCCTTTCTCATGTGAGACTTGTGGAAAAAGATACTGTGATAGAAGAAGTTTAAAACACCACATGTCAACTCACACAGGTGAGCTGGCTTTCTCATGTCAGACCTGTGGAAAAAGTTACAGCAATCGAACAAATTTCAAAAACCACATGACAACTCACATGGAATAAAAGCCTTTTTTTTCCTAATGTTTACAAAATGTAAAAAAAAAAAGAAGAAAAAACTGATGCTGAAGTTCTCAGGTATACTGTACAGCTCCATGTTAAAGTCCACATTAGGCATTTTTCTTGAAACATGACTGTTTTGTTTAAGAACGTTTGAGTTGGTTTAGTCTGTAAAAACTTAATTTTTTCAGATGTTGGTCTGAACATGTTTCTTTGTCTGTCAGGAATCTTCTTGTTTCTACAAACTGAGATCACTTTGTCTGTTTGTGAGTGTTCAGAAAATATCAAACTGATTTTATAAGTAAAAATTTAAAATTACACAATAAATAACTCATCATATTTTACCATTCATAAAATTTGAAACAACCAATTTATACATATTTTTCCAGAAACCTAAATTTATTCATTTTTTTAAAGAAAGTCATTGTTTTTGCAACTTTTATATCGTTTTCTAAACCATTCCATAGACCTATTCCATAAATTAAAGTAGACCTACTCTTTAAACTAGTACTATGTTTTGGCTTAACAAAAATATCAGTACCCTTAAGATTGTATGTGCTCTGTCGTTTTACAAAAAGCGTTTGGATATTTGAGGGTAATGTGAAGTTTTGCGCCTTGTACAATATTAAGAGAATATTGTAGTCAACCAGATCATAAAATTTCAGTAATTTACATTTTCTAAACAATACATTTGATGGATGGTAATAATGCTTTCTGGTGATGATCCTTATTGCTCTTTTCTGTAAAATAAAAATGGGCTTGGTTATAGTTTTGCATCCATCTATATATCTGCATATGATATCTACATATACATCCCTGTGTGGCAGGATGTCCCTACGGACATTGAACGCACCACATGAGTGCGGGATGTGATTGGGTCCAAGGCTGGCTTCCGGTATAAAAAGGGCCAGGCTTCAGTGGTTGACTTCACGTGCCCATGTGGGTATATTAGGCAACGAAAGGGCAGATAAGTTGGCTAAAGAAACTGTTAAAAAAGTAGACATTGATATGCCGATAAAGTTAACTAAATCTGAAGGAAAAAGTATAGTTTGGAACGAAAGCAAGAAATTATGGAAAATGAGATGGGATAATGAGACAAAAGGGAGACATTTATATAGGATACAAAATACAGTTGATGTTAATAGACTCAGAGGAATAAATAGGAGGGAGGAGATAATTATAAATAGAATAAGAACTGGGCATAGTTTATTGAATGACACTCTTTTTAAGATGGGGAAACATCTTACTGGTTTATGTGATTGGTGTAATGCCGCAGAAACAATAGAACATGTTTTT
>JBBPBX010016216.1:4735-19964 GCA_038048925.1 Garcialebias charrua
TATATATATATATTATATATATATATATATATATATATATATATATACAATATATATATATATATATATATATATATATATATATATATATATATATATATATATATATATATATATATATATATATATATATATATATATATATATATATATATATATATATATATATATATATATATATATATATATATATATATAATATATATATATATATATATATATATATATATATATATATATATATATATATATATATATATATATATATATATATACATATATATATATATATATGTATATATATATATATATATATATATATATATATATATATACATACAGTACTGGTACATACATACACATACACAGGTACAGTATAGGTTATATTTACCGGTACACCTAGTTGTCTTGGAATTTTCCTGGTGCGTTCACCTTAAACTCGGAAATAGGACTTCCGTTCTCAATTTGGAAAATTACAGCTGCAAGGCTCCTTCAACGCCCCTTCAATCCACATAGACAGACTCCATAAATTTAGCAAGAACAGTAACTTTAAGCAGCCACTCAAGCAGTTGTTAAACCAATAGGGTACTTGTGATATATTTCCACAATATGAAAGTTCTGAGAATATTTTACTTAGTTTACTTTTAGTTTTGTGAAACTTCACTGAACGGATCGGTCAAGATGACTGACACGGATCTGAGGACCCTGAAAGCGGCGCTGCAGTTTCACGCAGTTCTCGAGGTGGACACGCCCCCCTGAGTGACTCCGTGGCGTGAAAAGACAGGACGAAGCTGTTGCCACTTCTCGGTCAACTCGAACACTGAGGTAAGTTGTCTTTATTCAAACACACAACTCCAACCATGTCTGACAACTAACCAGGAAGTAGGTAGTTTTCTTGACGACTTGGGGGAAGAAAGAGCATCGCTAGCTAGCAGCTACAGTTAGCCAGTGTTTTATGAGTAGTTATGAATCTCTAGCCAGGGGGTGGAAAGTTATTTTGGGGAATGTGTGGTGGACACAACTTGCTGGAACCAGCTCCGTTACCTTTAAAACTTTTTGCTGCTGATGTCCCGTAAACAACAAACGGCTGCTAATTTTGGTTAGCAAAAAGCAGCTGCAGCGTCACTGATAAAGTTTGGAAAACGGCATTAAAATTGGACAATCGATTGTATAAACACTTGTAGCTGTCAGATAGTGAGTGAACAGGTACAAGTGTTGCGTTTGATACCCTTTCCAAATAAATATGGCTTGTTTACGTTGAAGTTTCAGCTAGTTTGTCCACTCACTTTAGCACGACCATATCATTTATGCAAAGTACTGTATGCTGAATTACAGTCCCAATTTACATTTCTGCAGCACCACAGTTAAAAGCAAGTTTATTTAACAGTTTTGCAAAACGCATATCATTATAAAGTTTGTAAAGACATTCTATTTTAGCATACTAGTTTTTAAATTGCATTGTATTTCCGTGTATCTAAACTGGGACTTACATTTGTTTACACACCATCTCTGCTTTCAACAGGACAGTGAGCAAAGTCACACTCCCACTCCATCAATATGGGGGCTTTAATCTCAAAATGGAGGGTTTGTATTCAAAAATTTCCTAATTATATCTATCTAATGTGTTGTATGTGAAATTGCTTTCACAATTGCCCCTTTTTGGCACGTTTGACCTAATAGGTGAAACACATCCATCCAAACATTGTCTTTACCCGCTTCTTCCCTTTTTTCTGGTCACATGAAACGCACATTTGTCACATATTCCCATTCCAATGTCATATAGGAAACAGGAAGTGTTCTTATAATAAGATGCTACCTGAAAAGCATTGCACTTTTATAAAATATTTAGTTTTAATGTCTCAATTGTTTTTTTTCTTACAGGCCAAACCATCCACCGTGGATACTTTGGAACGACTTGAAAAGGTAAATTTGCCCCAAGAAAACACATACCGGTATATAATGCAGAAATAGTTTAAATGTATGCACACAAATTATTCACAATTAGTTATTGTGGAGCTGGGTGGAGTTCGCATGTTCTCCCCGTGCATGCGTGGGTTTCCTCCGGGTACTCCGGTTTCCTCCCACAGACCAAAAACATGCATATTAGGCTGATTGGTAACTCTAAAATTGTCCCTAGGTTTGAGTGAGAGAGTGAATGATTGTTTGTCTCGTTTGTCTCTATGTGGCCCTGTGATGGACTTGCGACCCGTCCAGGGTGTACCCCGCCCCTCTCACTGTGATTGCTGGATATGGGCACCGGCGACCCCCGTGACCCAAAATGGAAGAAACGGGTAAAGATAATGGATGAATGGATGGATGGATGGTTATTTAGTGCAATATGTGGGGTTTCGTTATTTTACAGTAGTAATAAACAAATGCTGAAGTAAGTTGGATAAAATTCAAACATTTTTGATGAACATGAATAAAGTAGCTGAATATTCAGATGTTTTAAAATTGTTTGAAGCGTTGTAAGAGCGTTGATCTTTAAGTGTAAGCAAAGTCTTCCAAGTTGGCTCATAATTTGGTCAGTGACAGGATTTTGCTGTTGTTTGCAGCTAAGCCAGTGTTAGGGGCTATTTTCAGTATGACTTTGGAGAAAAAACAAGTAATTTTAATATCAGAAATATGCTGAGTGGGTTTCAAATCATGAAACGGTTGGTTTTAGATTTTTCCAAAATATGTCCAAATTAAAAGAGTAGATTTTATGAGTAGCACAAACAAACAGAGAAACTTAAATGTTGTGCTGAATGTGAGTTGAGCTCATTTCTTGCTCAGAGTGACACACACTTGTGTTCTATGAGTGGGTCACATTTCACCCACCAGATATTTTTAGATGGAGTATTCAGCACTCTGGAGCAGCGGTGTTGCATTTCTGTTTACAAAATCTGAAAATTAAATGCTGGTTTTGTTGCAAAATGCAAATCGTAAAACAAAATTATGGTCTTGAGTATCTTCTGACCAGATGTTCTCTTTGTATGTTCCCTCATCTTAACACCTCAGCTGGATTATACGTCTGTGCAGTAAAGTGACCTTTAAAGCTTTGGTGTTGTGGCAGACAATTGGTTTTTTTTTCCCAGAAATGGAATGTCAAACCCTAAAGGAATTTACCTTCATTTGCATCTATGCAAAAACATGTTGCATTGTTGAAAGATGTAGTTTGAAAGCAGGGCCAAAGACACAGAAGCCGTTTTCGCATTGGCCAGCCCTCCCCGGCTCTCCCCGCTTCTAACCCGGGTTCAGCGTGTTCGCATTTACCTTTTCCGCCCGGGATCCACCGTTGTTCTGGAACCATCTCCACCATGGTTCTATCGGGCCGGGCCCCACGGAACCAGTTTGACGTCATGTACTGCTCACATTTGATTCGTTGTTTAAAGCAGGGGCGGGACTCATTCAAACAACCTCAGCGCAAGGGTTGAATTTCATTCAAATTTAACTACAGAAACCCCTAAAACAATTGTTAGCTGAATTAGTTTTTCTGAGTTAAATTTTTGTTAATAACTGATCACAAATCAGCTTATGTTACAACGTAAATAACCACGAAGCGCGCACCCATTCCCGCCTTTCAGCGCGACTTGAATGTCATTAAAATATAACTAATATTGTCTAACTGTTGCGCGCAGCCAGGGTTTTAAAATATAACTAATAATCTCTAACTCCTTTGCGTAGCTAGAATGTTAAGAGCGGTGATTCCTTCATAAGCAACGTGAACTCCCAAAAAAAACAATCCGCCGCCGTGGCTTAGAGGGTTAATCCTCTTGTATCTTGACCAGACGAAGCGGGTTCGCGTCCCACCTGGGACAAGGTTTTTTTTTACGTTTGTCTTTTATTGGAGTAAATAAAAAGGAATTGAAATTGCGTTTCTCTCTCAGTCCCTCGGTGCAACAGTAACCATCTAAACACTAAACACTAAAACATTTAATAAACATAAGCATAAAATAGTAAAAGTGTAACACTGTCCTGAGTTTTTTCATAATAGTATAAAAGTATGAAAATTTACACCAACACTGAAACACCAAACACCCCTGAAACACCAAACACCCAATGAACATAAGCATAAAATGAAATAATAAAAGTGTAATACTGTCCTGAGTTTTTGCATAGTAGTATAAAAAGTATATCTATAAAATAAACTGAAGGTTCTAGCATTGACATTTGCAAAGAGTGGCACAGCAGCATATAAGTTAATGTACACAGTATATGTATGAGGTAGTTGATGTTGGTATAGAGGCAAAGTGGCATATGCAGTGAGGCACATAAGGCACATTTGGCATCCTTAGATAAGGCTAGTCAGAGAATGCTGTATATGTATCTGCAGTAGTGTAGATAAAAGTAGTGTAAATGTAAACAGTAGTAATAAATGTAAACCGTATTAATAAATGTAAACAGTGAATGTAAACAGTAGTATGACTATAGGCAGTAATGTAATACAAACATTAGTGCAAATATGAGAAGTAGTGCAAACTGAATGAGTACATGACCGAGAGTTTAGTGAATAACCCGTTTGATGACACAGGGTCCAGTGTTAAAAACTTTGTGTTGAGTGGTAATGTGTGAGAAAGTTTTTTGTGTTAAGGCAGTTCAAATGGGAGGGGAGGCAGAGCAGGCAGAGTGTTTAGCATTCTGACTGCCTGATGAACAGAGCTGTCTCTCAGTCTGCTGGTTCGAGCCTGGAGACTCCTCAGTCTCCTCCCTGATGGCAGCAGTCTAAAGCGGCTGTGTAGTGGGTGTGTGGGATCACCTGCCATGCAGTGGGCTTTCCGAGTGAGGCGTTTGCTGTGTAAGTCCTGCAGTGAGGGCAAGGAGGTGCCGACGATCTTCTCAGCTGCTTTCACGATGCGCTGGAGGCTCTTGCGGCATGATGCAGTGCATGCACCAAACCACACCGTGATGCAGCTGGTCAGGACACTTTCTATGGCACCCCTGTAGAAGGTGCACATGATGGGGGTTGAAGCTCCAGCCCTTTTCAGCTTGCGGAGAAAGTAGAGGCGCTGGTGAGCCTTCTTGGCCAGTGCTGCAGTGTTCCTGCTCCAGGACAGGTCCTTTGAGACGTGCACTCCCAGGAACTTGGTGCTGTCCACTCTCTCCACTGCGGTGCTGTTGATGGTCAGAGGGGCATGTTGTGCATCCTAGGGCTGGGCGATATGAGGAAAATATTATATCGCAATATTTTTTGGCTATATCACGATACACGATATATATCGCAATATCTCCAAAATCAATGAAAAAATGATTCAAAATTGATTAAAAAATGTCAACACTAAATTTGAACAAACTTAAATATTTTATTTTAACCATCAATTGCACACATAAATAAAAAGTACTTCAAGCAAAAAGGAAGAATACATAATTTAAACTTAAAAAGGTGCTCTTGTGCTTTTAACATTAAAAAAATATTAAATCAAAACAATTAAGGCCTTTAAAATACAAAAACAAAAGTGTAAACAGTGGCCATAAAATTTACTGACCCAGAACAGTCACAGGTAACAACTCTCAACTATTTGCATGTGCTAGTAATTTTTAACAACAAACCACAAAATGTGCACAAGTTTCAAACTGTGCCAAGTTCAGGCAATGTCTGCAAAACCTCTGAACAAGAACAGATTTATCACAGTGAGCCTCTGTGTACTGTATCCGGTTTTATTGTGAAAGGGTCAGGGGTTGTTTCCGGATTCACGAAGACGTTCTCTAAAGTTGCTCTACAAAGTGTCGCATTGAATCCTTGTGTAAAACACGACAGCCTCCACTCAGAAACGTGAACCGAGAGGTGGAGACATTATTAAATCAGCTGTATCGCTAAAGACACGGTCAGTCTCAGCTGTGGAAGAAGACGGCTAACGCGTTAGCCATCTTGTTAGCCGCTAAGGACCGTGTCTTTAGCGATAATGATAAAATGCTGATTTATTAATGTCTCCACCTCTCTCTGCGGTGCACGCATGACTAAATGAGCTCAGACCCGTGGTTTGTTTTAAGGAAGCAGCAGCTGGAAAAACACTTGGTTCTGCCGTTCATGCTCCACTCCGCTGTTTAAATGGTGAAAAAGATTCGTAGTTCCGACCTTTCTTCGGGACTATTTTCAGCATCGTCTACAAAAACATTTTTTATGCCCTCATCTGACAATTTAATCCAAACTAGCTCAGAACATTGTTTTTCCCCCTCAGCGCTCTTCATATCTGCCGTGTTTACATGTTGTGCTGAAAGTCTCCGAAGCTCCGTCCTCCTGCAGCCTGCAGGAAGGAGGGGGGCGAGTGGGGGCCCGCGCGACAGCAGGAGAATCCTCGATATAGACGATATAGCCCTTTTAACCATCGTACATTTAAAATATCGCGATACATCGAGTATATTCGATATATCGCCCACCCCTAATGCATCCCTCTTCCTGAAGTCCACGACAATCTCCTTTGTCTTCTCCACGTTGAGAGTGAGATTGTTGTGTCCGCACCACAAGGCCAAGCGGCTCACCTCGTTCCTGTAGTCCGTCTCATCGTTGTTGCTGATGAGACCTACCACTGTTGTGTCGTCCGCAAACTTGATGAAGTGGTTGGAGCTGTACGATGGTGTGCAGTCGTGTGTTAGCAGGGTGAATAGAAGGGGGCTCAGCACACATCCTTGTGGGGCCCCTGTGTTCAATGTGATGGTGCTAGATGTGTTACTCCCGATCCGTACTGTCTGTGGTCTCCCGGTCAGGAAGTCTAGCAGCCAGTTACACATTGAGGTGTTCAGCCCCAGACTGTCCAGTTTAAGGATGAGCTGTTGGGGGATGATGGTGTTGAATGCCGAGCTGAAGTCGATGAACAGCATTCTAACATAAGAGTCCTTATGCAGGCAGCTACAAGCGTGAGGGGCTGACTAAGTACTCTGTTGGGTTTGTTTTGGCATCGTTTTGAAAGAGCGGGTCGTTTGTTTATGGATTGTTTACATGGAGCTGGTCACGTTATGGATTGTTTACATGGAGCTGGACGCTTGTTTCTGTTGCAAGATCGGACAACACTGGTGAGTAGCATGCTAGCAGCTAGCCGACTTTTCATCGTAACATGTGCGTTGTGTGGAAATATTTTACACTGCACCGCAAGACAACAACGTTCAATGTTTGCAGAGCTAAACACATCTGCGTCACATTAAACCGTGGTCAAGTTAGTTTTACGCCGGCCGGACATTCCATCGAGCTCAGGGCTTCAGCCAGCGGTGTGTTTTTCTTTTTCATCCCGGGTTGGGCGCTCTGATTACGGCAGCTGTTTCAGCTTCCGCCTGGGAGCTCCGTGGCTTCGCATCATATCATAATACAGCTACAATATAAAGCATGTAAAACACTAAAAACAGGAACATGTCTGTGTTGGTTTATGCCAAGAACTTAGCAGATGTAAAGCTATTTAATATTTTATTTAATTTATTTATTCATTCATTTAAAAGAGACAAAATAAAACATTCATCAAAAATAAAACATTGAATGAAAAGAGTGCAGAAAGAAGAAAACAATCTTATATCAGCCCATTATTTAAAAAAACATAACTTTAAATAACTTTAAACAATCACTTAACTCCATATCTGTAAAATTAACTGAATTATAACCATTTTTGAGTTTGGCTTATTTCAATTGTCTGCTGCAGCCATCTTCAATTCATCCAAAAGTTAATCAGCAGTAAAGAAACATCCGTTTATTATTTCTTGAAAGATTTTTCAAAATCTGTCCAGAGGGTCATGAGATATTTTGCTAACAAACCAACACCATTGATTGAATTGGATGTACTTTAAAAGTCAACCAGTCGTAGAGAGCCATTCAGTGATTATTTCTTGAAAGTAGGGCTGGGCGATATGGAAAAAATCATATATCACGATATGGACTTTTTTATATCACGATAACGATATATATCACGATATATACAACACGATGTGTGTGTGTGTGTGTGTGTGTACAGCAAAAATTTGGACCAAAGTTTTTTTATTTTATTATTTTACTACAGATAGTTACATTTATAAGAATGTGAACAAAAAGAACAAGGAAATTTGGACCAAAGTAGAAACTAGATCTACCTAAGATCTACCTTAATTCAAGGAGTACGATTATGGAATGACTTAATGCCAAATGACAAATGTTAAGGAAGCCAAATCATTCCTTGTATTTAAGAAACTGGTAAAAAATGAATTGCTAAAAAAAATATAAATGAATCTAATTTAATGTGTGATATATGTGAATTGAAAATTGACTGAGTTATTTACTTATTTTGTTATTATAGAAAATATTGTTTGAACTGTTATTAGATGAATAAGGAGCAGATTTAATAAGATTTATTCTTCATCTGCTACCTTTCATTTTATTATTTTTTTCTATTATGAATACGTTAATTGTTGTATTTCATTTTATAAAATGAATAAACTAACAAACAAACAAACAAACAACTCCTTTTCTACTTTGGTCCAAATTTTTCCTGCAGGTGGCGGTAAAACAACAGCTGCTAATGAAACTCACGAAGAAGAAATCCGCTCTGAAGTTTGAGTAAACAAAGCAAGAAACAGAAAAGAGAAAACGTTGCGTTTGATTGCGGTTCTGTTGTGTCTCTGGTCTGTTTTGTATTGGTTGGGGTGTCTATGAGTGCACACCTATTTCTCCAGCTCCCCGAGCGCCTTCTATGGCTGCTCACTGCACCGCCTGGTAGGTGGTTGGGTTAAATGCAGAGACGAATTTCGTCTGTGTATGGGAAACATACGCAGATGACAAGATTAGACAATTATTATTATTATTATTATTATTAACTGGACCCGAGTTCGGACTCGGTTGGACTCTGGGTTCGTGTCCTCTGGACCCATTTTGTCTCCGAGTTTCAGCGGAGCGAAATAATGGAAGCTAACAAGGTGAGCTTCCCCCTCTTTTTGGTAAAAGTTATTCTTCTTGGGCTGCCTGTGCAGCTGTTTTCTCCTTGTTGAGATCTATGGTTGAGACACCGGCTTCATGCGCCTGCGTCTCTGTTGCTCTCGAGTTTAACCACGTAAAGCATGTGTCGCAAACCCGCGCGTGCGTCAAACATAAAGCCGCGCCGTCATCTCGCAAAACCACAATATGAAGCTTATTTGCGACAGTTATTTTTTTATTCTTATTTATCACGATAGAGACGATAGAAGGAAA
Source organism: Garcialebias charrua (assembly GCA_038048925.1). Classification (NCBI taxonomy): domain Eukaryota; kingdom Metazoa; phylum Chordata; class Actinopteri; order Cyprinodontiformes; family Rivulidae; genus Garcialebias; species Garcialebias charrua. The sequence continues at coordinate 13,854 of JBBPBX010016216.1, forward strand.
GTAGCACGATAGACACGTTTCTATCGTCCCCACGATATATACAGTATCGTCATATCGCACAGCCCTACTTGAAAGTTTAATCAAAATCTGTTCAGTTGTTCATAAGATATTTTGCTAACAGACAGATGCATTTTTTTTAATTTTTTTAAAATAATTTCACATTATTAAATATGATACGTTCGTAGGTTAGGGTTGCCGTAGGTCAATGGAGTCGTAGGTAGGGGGTTAGCTGTACAGTACTTTTGAAGCGTCACTTTTAACATTAAATTTAAAACACCCAGATCCAACTACAGAGTCCACTACTGTTGTGTTGTCATGTGCATAAGTCATGCAGCTGAGCGTTGCACAATCACAGTGCAAAATCAAACACAGAGGCCATTATACTCACTCTATAATGGGTCATTATAACACTCAGAAGGTCCTTATTTGGTCCAAATGCTTCTACATGACCTAGACCTAAGAGCAGAAATGAGGATGCATTACTACAAGTTTGTTCCTTGTTGTAAAATACTGCTTGATACCTTGCTAGGACTGTGGTAATGATCTTTTTAGTGTCACTTATCTTAAACAAAACAAACCACTTTTACCTTTTTTTTTTATTTGGTGACAAATAATGTACCGGTATAGAAAATTTGATCCTGTGGGTGTTTAAAGCTGCAGTCTGCAGTTTCTGTAGTGCAGTCAGTAAGTTTTCTAAAAATATATTGTTAACATATTTCTTCCCTCTGTCACTATTCTCCTGACAGACTGATGTTATGCCGGGTACCGACCAGACGCGTTTCGGGCAGCGGAAGCGGCCGGTTTACATTGAAAGTCTATGTGGAGACGCGTCGAGGCGCGGCGAATCGTGAAGCGGCGCGTTTTGAGTGTTTGAAGCGGCGCGGCAGTTCCTTTCCGCGCACACGCGCGTCCGAAGCAACCTACGCGTCGAGCCGCCAAGGGTCAAATATTTGAACTTTGGCTGCTCGCCGCGTCGCAGCAACCAATCGGGAGAGCCTATGCTATGTGATAACGCAACGAAAACGGGACTTTTTCTGGACTTTTTAAACTTACCCCAATCGAGCCTCCATGAACAAACCAGCCTCCGGTAAGAAACTTGGCATTTTTACAGTTGCTGTTGTCCGCTCAAGCGTACGATCACCCCAAACATAAAAAAAAAAGTTTTAATCTCAACAAAGACTTTTGGAGCTGCAGTTCGGCTCGTAGAAAACCCACTCGAGTAGTAACGTGGCTCACGAACAGCTGATTTCGTCTGCCCTGTGTACAAGAAACTACCGGAAAAGGAGCCAGACCCCTCCTCTGCCTCCTCCCAGGGCGCGTCATCAGACGCGTCTTCAGTGGCTGTGTGAAAGTGACAAGCGGCCAAAAGGGGGCGGCAGGAGCGTTTCGACGCGTTAGGTCGGTACCCGGCATTAGACAAAGTAATCTCTGGAAAAAACTATAGTCCCCTTGCTTCTCCAGGTGGTAAATAAGCATTTCTAAAAAGCCACAGTGACCCGCCGTTAACCAGCCAATAAAAACAGAGCTTCTCACGCTCCTAAACCCCCACCCCCCCGCTTGTCCCAGCCCCAGCGGCCGCACAGGTTCTCATTCAAAGTATTGCAAAGCGATGCAAAACTGAAAGTTATGTACCATAACTCATGTTCCCTGAAGGAAGGGAACGAGGTGCAACATACTTGCTATGGGAATTGCGCCCCCGCACGATTACCTGAAGGAATATACTCGCGCCTTTACGGCAGGGGCGTCACCGCCACACCAGAGGCCCCGCCCTCTGGGTATTTAGGTGGTGAGCGCCCCTCCATCTTCCTCAACAATTGCACTTCACCGAGCTTCCAGCATTGAAAAGGGCCAGTTACGTTGCACCTCGTTCCCTTCCTTCAGGGAACATGAGTTATGGTGCATAAAGGCTGAGTTAGACTTTCGCTTTGGTCCGCAGGCTGGAGCGCGCGCGCACACAGCCGTGCGGCGAAATGCGTACAGTGTCGCCTCTGTGTTTATGGTTGACGCACAGCGGCGCATGGCAAAGTGCTGTTCTTTTACGGACCAGCAGGAGGCAGTACCCTCTAAAACCTGTGCATATGTTGCAAGAAAGGTGTAGAAGAAGAAATCAACCGTAGAAGAAGAACTGTTTGACGTCACACAACAAAAACAAATAGCTTTCTGCTCGCGTGCTGAACTGTTGTCTTTATTTGCGGTTTTAATGCATGGAGTCAGCGGAGGAGAAAGCGATCACGTGACTTTTGGCGAAAAAACAAAAGAAAAGTCCGACTCCAGATCAGGAATGAAGGAGAATTTAATACATTTTGTGTCACAAAACATTCCTCCATGCGTCGCGACTCCGTCTCCACGACCACAGCGGCGCAAACAGCTGCAGGCTCCGGCGTGAAGAGGGTGAAGGCTGTCGGTGAGGACCTGTCAATCAAATCGTAGCGCCCACCGCGCGCGCGCAGGGCTTGCGGAGTTTCAAAAATTCAGAGGTGCACGGCACGCGCTAATCCCCTGCGCGGGGCCAACGCGCAGGGGCGGGGACTGTGAAATTGCGTCACTTTTGGAGCGCGCACCCTCGCGCGCTGCGCGACGCGTCAAGTATGAATCTAGCTTGACTTTCAGTTCCCTTTCAGTCATGTTCTCTCTGTGCAACATACTTGCTATGGGAACGTAATCCATTCACGCCCTTGAAATGCTCGGCAAAGTGTATGTGAGAGCATCCATCTTAAAGACAGGCATCTCCCAGCTGATTTCTGCTAAGAGGAGAAAAAATGCCACATGTAAACAACAATATGATGTCTCCACTGGGCATAAATATGACAAGTGGAGGTAAAAAACCCAGGCCAAGTACAGGGTAACCTCACAGGCCTCTGTAAACTCTCTGAGTTTTATATATATATTTTTTGGGAACAAAGCAACTGAAGCCCTAGGCTCTCAGCCAAACCCCTTCAAAGGCCAGGCTGAAAGTTGCCACAACTCTGGACGTGGGTGAAAGAGTTGACCATGCGCCTGAGTCAAGAGTCCCTATGAGAAGGCAAATGCCATGGGATCCCAGATAGCATTGAAATCGGCTCTGGAAACCACGTTTTCTGCGGCCAGTTGGGGGCTATAAGGATCAAAGAAAGAGCTCCCTTACGTACCCGTTCCAGTGTCGCCCAGATCAGAGGGACTGGTGGAAAAGGATTTCACCAGGATGTGTTGTCCAGCAATCAGACCTTTGTGGAAGAAGAATTTTAATGACAGGAATACGGCTAACAATTCCAGGAAGTTGATGTGTAATCTTGCTTCCTGTTCATTCCAAAGGCCACGGGCACTCTTGATTCCTACATATTGCCCCCCATCCTGTTTTTGAGACATCCGTTGTGATGACCACATGAGATGACACCCTTCCCAGTGAGACCCCATCCGTGAAAACGGACATGTTTCTCCAAGGTTCCAGAGCCTCCAGGCACTCTGAATCTATCCTAACCTTCCCTGTTTGTTTAGGTAGGTTAGGCTGTATCCGTTGGTTCAGCCATAGCTGCATGGGCCCATTTTCAGTAATGCGTGTGGCACACATGGAATGGCCGCTGTCAAGAGGCCTAGAAGGCGTTAGCAGGGACCCGATGGTCCAATTTAAATTTGCTCAGGCAAGAGCGAATGGAGGAAACTCGTTCCTTTGCGAGCCATGCTCTGTACTGGATGGTGTTGATTTGTACTCCCAGAAATGCGGTAACCCGTGACGGAGTTAAATTGCTCTTTTGCAGGTTTATAACAAACCCAGGAGACTCTTAAGTGAGAAATCACCTTGTAGGAGTGTGACTAGGCCTGCTTTCTGCTTTCAGCCAGAATGAGCAGGTCATCCAGGTAGTTCATGACCCTGAGTCCTTGATTCCTGAGTGGGGTCAGAGCTGCGTCCAGACATTTTGTAAATGTGCGTGGAGCAGTCTTTAGACCAGGTGTGCCCAACCAGTCGCTCGCGGGCGACCGGTCGCCCGTCAGCTGGTTCCCATTTGCCCGCGAAGCGCAACCTGTCTTAACAGCTGACGAGCCGGCTGTCAGCTGTTAACAAGGTGAAATGTCCGCTGCTAAGCTTCATTCTAACTCCGGCAGAAGTGGTGGAGGTGACATGTCCGCTGCTCAGCTTCATTCTAACTCCGGCAGAAGAGGTGGAGGGAGGAATGACTATATTCCAATGCGTAGCAACACTTTCCTCAGCCCTCCCCATCTTGTATGCTCACAGACATAGTCTCGCGAGTTTTGGGTGCGGTGACTAACGAGACTTTAGGTTCAGCAGTGGAGCTCGGTGCGTGAGAGCGCTGTGGAGTGAATGTCAGTACGCAGTAAACATGGAAGGAAAACTAGCGAACAAGCAAACGAAAACTTACTATTTTCACACAGAATGGGAGGAGGATTATTTTTTTGTTTATTCTAATTCGAAGTCTATTTGCCTCATCTGTAATTCAATAAATAAAAACAAGCTCGCAGCCCAGCAATCGGTCTTCACTCGGCCCAGCACAAAAGGTAAAGATAGCTTCCTACCGTGTTAGCTGCATCCTGGCTCAACATAAGAAGTCTTTCAGCGATGGAGAAGTTATGAAAGAAGTGTTTATTGAGGCTGCAGATGCGCCTTTTCATGATTTAAAAAATAAAAGTGAGATCGTAGCTGCTATTAAAGACGTGCAGTTGTCCAGACAAACAGTGACACGGCCATGTGAGGGAATGGCTGTTGATGTGGAGGAGCAGCTAAAAAAGGACGTGGAACAACGTGAGTGTTTCTCTCTTCAGTTTGATGAGTAGCCTGTTACCAGCTACCTGTGTTATCCTTTTGGAAATGTTGATGTGGATGACATTGTGTCCAAATTGGTGTCTGTGTTTCAGCTGGACAGCTCTGGTGTTGAAAATCTGCAAAATGACATTGAGATCAAATCCAGAGCATCACCTGGCGTGGATGGAGAGTTCTGGAGTCTGCTGTCAGAAGAAAAGTATCCTAACATCCGAAGATGTGCTTTGAACTTAACAGCACTTTTTGGATCTACCTACCTGTGTGAGTCTGCTTTTTCACACATGAAAATCATCAAGTCCAAAAACAGATCCACAATGACTGATGATCATCTGGAGACCTGCCTGTGCCTCACAACCACCTCATACTGCCCCGCTTATGAGACACTGGCCTCATCCTCTCAGTGTCAGAAGTCCCACTAAGGTAGAGACACATTTATTTTATACAGCTTGCACCAGATGACACCATCCTGCTGCACAGAGCAGCTGCCTAGTTTTGATATTTAGGTTTTATTGATGTTTGAAATAGTTGTTGGAGATTTGTAAGTCTGCACCTTTGTAAGTCACTTTTTGTAAATAGTTAGTGTAAATGAGGGAGTTTTCAGTTGTTTATTCGTTTCTTTAAAAAAATATGGTGTGCTTTTCAAATATTGTGTTCTTTTACTTTGATAAAATACTTTAATTAAATAAAACTAGCAACACATTACGTTCTGTTTTATTTACTTTAAAGAAGTGAGGAGTAGAGAGATGAAAAATTATGTTTTTTGATACTGAGACTGGACGAGTAGCTCTCGGCAAACCGCCGACTTCAACAGTAGCCCTTAGTTCAAAAAAGGTTGGGCACCCCTGCTGTATGCATACTGTATTGTTTGTACTGTTTTGATTTTAGGTCCCTGTTACTCTCGTGTAAATAAAGCAGTGGGATGTTGTCTGTACAGAAAATATTCCATAACAAAAATTCATCTTTTGGTTACTGCATTTGTTCTATTGAAATATTTATATTTTCAGGAAGGCCTGCACACAAGTCAAACACAGACTGGTCACCCATGCTGAAGTTGACAGACACACTTAATCTGAGACGCAGGAGCAGAAGAACAGCAGGTAATGACACAAGCACCTGGCACAATAATTCAAAAATATTAAAGTAAATCTAAGATAAAATTACTGAAATCAATATAAAATTGAACATACAGTATATCTTTGTGAATGAGTAAAAATTTTAGGAGCAACTGTATTTATTTTTTCTACTTTGAGTAGCAAACTTGGTCTTATTTTAGACTTTGTGATGCAAACATGACAGTTTATTATTCTTTTTTTAAGGTACAGACGAGTGAAGGGCCAAGTTCCATCGTCTTGGATTCC
>JBBPBX010016216.1:20524-38041 GCA_038048925.1 Garcialebias charrua
AGTCTGTTTTCCGCCTGGGTAGACTGGCGCGATCCTCGGCTGTCCCTGGAAGGTCCCACCGCCACCTGCGGGTCTTTTCCGTGGGGGGCCATTTGTGTTCTTGTTATGGAGGGCAAAGTTCTTTCTCGGCAACCCTTCGCGGAGGGCTTCTGCCTGTTTGCGTCTCTGTTCCAGTTTGGTCTGGACGCGTTCCAGAGCTCTCCCGAAAAGCCTCGTCGGGTCGATCGGGGGCTGGAGAAAAGTTGACCTCTGGTTTTCCGGGAGGTCCGATAAGGTCAGCCAAAGATGGCGCTGGGCGACAACTATTTCCGCCATCGCCTTGCCTTAGGAGATGGCTATTGTCCCCATCAAGCGGAGCACAAGGTCCGAGGCACGGCGAGCCTCCCCCACGGCTTCCGTTGCGGCCTGTTCATCTTTTGCTACCTGTACGTGCTGCAGCTTTTCCGCCAGGTACGCTTGCACCAAGGTTGATGCATTCATTGCGCGGGCCGCGAGACCCTGAGCCTTGTAGCACTTTCCGAGTAGTTTCTCCGAAGCGCGACAGGCCCTGCTGGGTAGCGTAGGTTTCATCCCCGAGGCAGCGAGGGCTAGGTGAGCCGCCAGAGTCTCCTCAATGGGGGGTGTGCTGTCGAGGCCTACTGCTTCCATTCCCGCCACGATCGAGGAGCCGGGACAATGGGAGCATGATAGAAGCTCCGGGATCCACCCAGGAGCGTTTCAGTTCCGTGAGGAAGTCCGGAAAGATGGGCATCTTTTGCGATGTTGTTGGTTGCTTCGCATGGAAGTAGCTTCCCGCTAGCCTCGTAGCCTGTTGGCGAGGCGTCGGGTCCGGCCACGTGATCTGCAGAGCATCCATTGCCCTACGACACAAGTCGAACAAGGCCAGCACCGAGAGGTCCGGTTCCGGGAGAATGTGCGCCAGATTCTGGGAGGAACTCACGATTTCTCCCTTGTCACCAAATTCGGCGTCTAGGTCGGACACATCAAGCGTCGAGTCCTCGGCGGCCCCCGAGGAGTCTGACATTTTGTCCTCTCCAACTCGTCCGCTGCATTCCAGGTCCACGCTATCGGGTTCCGGAGCAGGAGGAAGCCGACATGAGCGCTACGCTTCTAGCCATGGATTTGGCCAGCGCGAGAGCCCGTCGTCTCCTCACTGCAGCCGACATTCAACGGCAGTGAGGGCAAAAGTCGGGGAATTCCAGTGCCTTCCTTGCATGCAGAATCCCTAGGCAGACAGGACAGGCCTCGTGGGTGTCCGTCGCCGAAAGGGAGTGGCCACAGCCATTGGGGCAAGGGAGCGAGCAAGGACTCGTCATCCTGGTCTTTCTCCTCCTTGTCTTCCGTCTTCCCTTCTCGGGAGCCATGTCCTACGAGAAGCGTTGAGTTGATTTGGAGATTCTTTTCTTCAAAGTTGTCTTCTCCGTCGTCTATTCTTTCACTCAAAAGCCTGCTATGGTTAGCAAGGGGTTGTGACGCAGTTAGCGCCGTCGAGCGAAGACCTGCGGAAAAGAAGAAAACTTTGAGGGTGAGTAGAAAAATGCCGGACTAGCTTCCGCCAGCCCAGCAGTGCGCAGGAAAATGTATCTTTATGCTCAGTGTAGGGAGCGAGCTCACCTCAGCCGAGCGATGCGACAACAGAGAAGTCCCGCGAAGTTCAGGTGTTTAAGCGAGGTGAAGGGCAAAAATGAGGAAGATGGAGGGGCGCTCACCACCTAAATACCCAGAGGGCGGGGCCTCTGGTGCAGCGGTGACACCCCTGCCGTAAAGGCGTGAGTATATTCCTTCAGGTAATCGCATGGGGGCGCAATTCCCATAGCAAGTATGTTGCACCGAGAGAACATGACTGAACGGGAACTAAACAGCAAAAAATGAGTGAGATACAAACTTCCATTTTGGTGTTCAGCTACATTTAGTACACCCCCAGGCAGAATGGTTGATCCAGGGAGTGTTCAATGGTGGTCATGGTCAGCATAGATTAATGTTCAGCCATCCCAATCTTTTGAGGATAGTATGCTTTTAAGCAATATAAAGACTAGAAAGCATAGACTGAGGAAGTCTTTCGGACGAAAGACGAAACGTTTCTACAGTTTTTTTTTGTTTTGCTTTGTTTTGTTTTGTTTTTTGAATGTCCAGAGGACCAGACTTAGCTTTTTTGGATTTTTCTACCTGGATTATTGAGCATGCATCAGGGTACTAGAAAGCATAGTTTCCCTAAATGATTGGGTTGGTTGGTTTGCACACACACATGCACACTCACGTATGTGTGTGTGTGTGTGTATATTGCAGCAGCTATCTCAGATTTTGACATGGCAAATCAAATTTTTATTGTGAACCATCTTACTTCTAGATACAGCTACACACTAAAATGGAAGTTGGCACACTGTTTATTTTTCAAGTTATCCAGTTCCCAAGGTTTACTTATGTACAGTAAGTATATGGTGACAGCCATCTTGGATTTTGATGTGGCAATCCAATTTTCAAAATGAACGTTTTATGAACCTAGATGCAGCCACAAACCAAAATGGAAGTTGCTGTTTTATTTTTTCAAGTTAAACTCACATCATGCAAAGACAGAGGGTATTTTCAGTTGCGGCTTTTCGCTCCACGTTGGGGATAAAACTACTTTGTACAAAAATCCAGAGAATCATATTCTTAAAGTTGCTATATCAAAGTCAAAGTCAACTTTATTGTCAGAACTGCAATATGTACAGGACATACACAGGATTGAAATTGCGTTTCTCTCAGTCCCTCGGTGCAACAGTAACCATCTAAACACTAAACACTAAAACATTTAATAAACATAAGCATAAAATAGTAAAAGTGTAACACTGTCCTGAGTTTTTTCATAGTAGTATAAAAGTATGAAAATTTACACCAACACTGAAACACCAAACACCCCTAAAACACCAAACACCCAATGAACATAAGCATAAAATGAAATAATAAAAGTGTAATACTGTCCTGAGTTTTTTCATAGTAGTATAAAAAGTATATCTATAAAATAAACTGAAGGTTCTAGCATTGACATTTGCAAAGAGTGGCACAGCAGCATATGAGTTAATGTACACAGTATATGTATGAGGTAGTTGATGTTGGTATAGAGGCAAAGTGGCATATGCAGTAAGGCACATTGGGCATCCTTAGATAAGGCTAGTCAGAGAATACTGTATATGTATCAGCAGTAGTGTAGATATAAAAGTAGTGTAAATGTAAACAGTAGTAATAAATGTAAAACAGTAGTAATAAATGTAAACCGTATTAATAAATGTAAACAGTGAATGTAAACAGTAGTATGACTATAGGCAGTAATGTAATACAAACATTAGTGCAAATATGAGAAGTAGTGCAAACTGAATGAGCACATGACCGAGAGTTTAGTGAATAACCCGTTTGATGACACAGAGTCCAGTGTTAAAATCTTTGTGTTGAGTGGTAATGTGTGAGAAAGTTTTTTGTGTTAAGGCAGTTCAAATGGGAGGGGAGGCAGAGCAGGCAGAGTGTTTAGCATTCTGACTGCCTGATGAACAGAGCTGTCTCTCAGTCTGCTGGTACGAGCCTGGAGACTCCTCAGTCTCCTCCCTGATGGCAGCAGTCTAAAGCCAAAATTACACTACTTGCGGTCCGCTCCGCTCCGCAGGTCGCAGCTGAGCGTCTCAAACTCCAGTTTCCACTACCTCCGCTCAGCTCAGGTCCGCCTGCATGCGCCGCTCCTAGACGCATGCGCGGGATTTGCGGGATCGCGCGATAAATCAAGTGATAAATAAGTAAGTCAGAACAAAACAATTCATTCGGTGGAAGAAGGAGAACAACAGTAGAGACTGCTGCCTTGATCTTCTCTCGTAAATGAGCGACAGGACATGGTTTGAGCAACAGGAAGTGAGGTATTACATTTTCAGAATAAAATACTTTATTTATTTATTTATTTCTTGTATTGCGTTTGTAGGCGTAGTCATAAATGATAGTTTGACAGCATTTTTGTACAAATAAATCCGTATAGAGCTAGGATTAGTCCGCCCGTGGTGATTTTATTTTGTAAATACGGAAGTTGTGCTCGTTCCTTTTCCTGTTGGTGCCTCCGCACAGCTCCGGCGTCCGGCAGAAATAGAAAAATTTCTAATTTTGACGGACTGCCGTCCGCTCTCCGCAGCTCGCTGCCGCCGTGCGGAGCCAGTGTAAATTCTGTCATTGATTATAATGGGTGCGTATTTGCTGCGGAGGTCGGACCGGAGCGGGGCGGAGCCGTGACGCGTGTGGCGTAATTTTGGCGTAAAGTGGCTGTGTAGTGGGTGTGTGGGATCACCTGCCATGCAGAGGGCTTTCCGAGTGAGGCGTTTGCTGTGTAAGTCCTGCAGTGAGGGCAAGGAGGTGCCGACAATCTTCTCAGCTGCTCTCACGATGCGCTGGAGGCTCTTGCGGCATGATGCAGTACATGCACCAAACCACACCGTGATGCAGCTGGTCAGGACACTTTCTATGGCACCCCTGTAGAAGGTGCACATGATGGGGGTTGAAGCTCCAGCCCTTTTCAGCTTGCGGAGGAAGTAGAGGCAGCGAAACGTTTCTACTAAAAAGAAACTGTCCAGATGAACTGATTGAGAATGAGCGGATTTGATACCTGGACTATTGAGAATTAACTTTCTTGTCTTGAACCACTTTGGACATGTCTGCCTGCCTGGGAGGAGTCGACGAGGGACAAGCCCCCAGAAACCATCTTGGCTACAGCAAACTGGTTGGTCCACTTAAGTTGTTTACTTGGTGGGGTAGCTTCAGTTTGCTTTGGACTACTCTGACTGACGAAGCCCTCTGGAGTGAGGGTGAAACGTTTCTACTAAAAAGAAACTGTCCAGATGAACTGATTGAGAATGAGCGGATTTGATACCTGGACTATTGAGAATTAACTTTCTTGTCTTGAACCACTTTGGACATGTCTGCCTGCCTGGGAGGAGTCGACGAGGGACAAGCCCCCAGAAACCATCTTGGCTACAGCAAACTGGTTGGTCCACTTAAGTTGTTTACTTGGTGGGGTAGCTTCAGTTTGCTTTGGACTACTCTGACTGACGAAGCCCTCTGGAGTGAGGGTGAAACGTTTCTACTAAAAAGAAACTGTCCAGATGAACTGATTGAGAATGAGCGGATTTGATACCTGGACTATTGAGAATTAACTTTCTTGTCTTGAACCACTTTGGACATGTCTGCCTGCCTGGGAGGAGTCGACGAGGGACAAGCCCCCAGAAACCATCTTGGCTACAGCAAACTGGTTGGTCCACTTAAGTTGTTTACTTGGTGGGGTAGCTTCAGTTTGCTTTGGACTACTCTGACTGACGAAGCCCTCTGGAGTGAGGGTGAAACGTTTCTACTAAAAAGAAACTGTCCAGATGAACTGATTGAGAATGAGCGGATTTGATACCTGGACTATTGAGAATTAACTTTCTTGTCTTGAACCACTTTGGACATGTCTGCCTGCCTGGGAGGAGTCGACGAGGGACAAGCCCCCAGAAACCATCTTGGCTACAGCAAACTGGTTGGTCCACTTAAGTTGTTTACTTGGTGGGGTAGCTTCAGTTTGCTTTGGACTACTCTGACTGACGAAGCCCTCTGGAGTGAGGGTGAAACGTTTCTACTAAAAAGAAACTGTCCAGATGAACTGATTGAGAATGAGCGGATTTGATACCTGGACTATTGAGAATTAACTTTCTTGTCTTGAACCACTTTGGACATGTCTGCCTGCCTGGGAGGAGTCGACGAGGGACAAGCCCCCAGAAACCATCTTGGCTACAGCAAACTGGTTGGTCCACTTAAGTTGTTTACTTGGTGGGGTAGCTTCAGTTTGCTTTGGACTACTCTGACTGACGAAGCCCTCTGGAGTGAGGGTGAAACGTTTCTACTAAAAAGAAACTGTCCAGATGAACTGATTGAGAATGAGCGGATTTGATACCTGGACTATTGAGAATTAACTTTCTTGTCTTGAACCACTTTGGACATGTCTGCCTGCCTGGGAGGAGTCGACGAGGGACAAGCCCCCAGAAACCATCTTGGCTACAGCAAACTGGTTGGTCCACTTAAGTTGTTTACTTGGTGGGGTAGCTTCAGTTTGCTTTGGACTACTCTGACTGACGAAGCCCTCTGGAGTGAGGGTGAAACGTTTCTACTAAAAAGAAACTGTCCAGATGAACTGATTGAGAATGAGCGGATTTGATACCTGGACTATTGAGAATTAACTTTCTTGTCTTGAACCACTTTGGACATGTCTGCCTGCCTGGGAGGAGTCGACGAGGGACAAGCCCCCAGAAACCATCTTGGCTACAGCAAACTGGTTGGTCCACTTAAGTTGTTTACTTGGTGGGGTAGCTTCAGTTTGCTTTGGACTACTCTGACTGACGAAGCCCTCTGGAGTGAGGGTGAAACGTTTCTACTAAAAAGAAACTGTCCAGATGAACTGATTGAGAATGAGCGGATTTGATACCTGGACTATTGAGAATTAACTTTCTTGTCTTGAACCACTTTGGACATGTCTGCCTGCCTGGGAGGAGTCGACGAGGGACAAGCCCCCAGAAACCATCTTGGCTACAGCAAACTGGTTGGTCCACTTAAGTTGTTTACTTGGTGGGGTAGCTTCAGTTTGCTTTGGACTACTCTGACTGACGAAGCCCTCTGGAGTGAGGGTGAAACGTTTCTACTAAAAAGAAACTGTCCAGATGAACTGATTGAGAATGAGCGGATTTGATACCTGGACTATTGAGAATGAACTTTCTTGTCTTGAACCACTTTGGACATGTCTGCCTGCCTGGGAGGAGTCGACGAGGGACAAGCCCCCAGAAACCATCTTGGCTACAGCAAACTGGTTGGTCCACTTAAGTTGTTTACTTGGTGGGGTAGCTTCAGTTTGCTTTGGACTACTCTGACTGACGAAGCCCTCTGGAGTGAGGGTGAAACGTTTCTACTAAAAAGAAACTGTCCAGATGAACTGATTGAGAATGAGCGGATTTGATACCTGGACTATTGAGAATTAACTTTCTTTTCTAAAAATATATTTTTAACATATGCTGGTGAAGATTCTCAGTCGTCCAGGACATGATAAATCAAAAAGGCGTTCAATTCATTTATTTTTAACATATATTTCTTCACTCTGTCACAATCTCCTGACAGACTGATGTTAGAATAGTAATCTCTGAAAAAAACTATAGTCCCCTTGCTTCTCTAAAAGCATCCTGCCGTTAACCAGCTAATAAAAACAGTTTTTAACCAGCCAATAAAAACAAAGCTTCTCACGCCCCTAACCCACGCCCCCGCCTGTCCCAGCCCCAGCGGCCGCACACGTTCTCATTCAAAGGATTGCAAAGCAATGCAGGACTGTTTTGTATGTGACACAAATGTATTAAATTCCCCTTCTTCATCCCTGATCTGGACTTTTCTTTTGTTTTTTTGCCAAAAGTCAAGTGATTGCTTCCTCCTCCGCTGACTCCATGACTGAAATGATGAGGAAATTAATGAATTTGTCACGAGCGAATTAAACTCGGGTTCAACGTGGCTGCGCGAGGCTCTGCAGATTTCCTGGTGTTCTGGACCAGCGCTCCATGTTTTTATTTTATTTTTTAGAACGTTTTATTAACATATAAACACAGAATATCGCAGCGGCTGTGACAGGACATGCAATGGAGGCTGAGCTATGGAGGCTGAGCTGAAGTTCAGCGAGAGCAAGGGGGAGGGACCAGAAACGTGTCTCTGTTCAAAAATTTTCTACATTCCAGCGTGTTCCAAAAACTACATATTGCAGCTTTAAGGTTAATGTTATTTTGTTGTATTGATTGAATTATATTTTTTAATTGATTTATTATCTTGTTTGTTGATTTATTTTAATTTTTGTATTTGGTTTCTTTAATTATAAGCATTGTAAAGATTGGCTTCAGACTCCAATTATTGAGACTTGATCAATTATAAATAAATAAATGAAAATAATCCACAGGATGGTGATTATTTCCTTAAAAAAATACATTTGTTTAGTCTGTTTTCCAAACCCCACCACACCCCCATCCCCCAACCCCTGGGTTATAGGTGGACTAGCATACCTTGTTTTTACATGGGTGTTGAATGACTGAGAACCTTCGCACGCATATTTCATAGTATCAAAACGTACGAGCTCATCAGAAAAAACATTAGTTTCATAAAAAATGTCAAAGGCTGTCACCATTTGTTGTGGATTGTCTCTAATCATTGTGTTTTATTTTGCACAAATGCAAACCTCATATTTCCTCTTCGTGTTCCCCACTTCTCTCTCCTCTCCTCACTTCTCATGAAGCCCTGCTCCAGCTGGATTCCTGGTAAGGAATTTCCTCTGCCTCCATTTTTCAGGACATAATTTTGATTGATAGTTATCGTTGGGGACATAATTCTGTTGAGCCACCCTGCGGAGTGAAAGACTAGAAGAATAAAACAGAAATGGTGTGTTGTTGGGTGCATTCAAGCAAAGCCACAACAAATGAATGGATAAATCTCTCAGTGCTGCACTCAAACCAACAGCCAGCACTGCAGAGAGCTGTGCCTTTTCTCCTTTTCTGCAGTCTGCCGCTTTTAGTTTTTAACAAGAAAGTTGTGATTCAGCCTAAGTTTAATGTTCAAAGACTTGCTGTTTCCTTTAGATCTGCCAGAATGATTTTTATGAAAGTTTAAAACTTTTACAATTCAACAGAACTCTATATCACGGGCTCAGTTTGACCTTTTAGTGTGTGTCTGGGCAGTTATCTTGTTTATGACATAATAATAATAAAAATAATGTGTATGTGTTGTCATCATTGTATGTTCCCATACAATGGCAAAATTGGCTCTCTCCATTCAACCCATCCACCCCAAGGTGAAGCAGTGGGCAGCTATTGAAAGCGCCTGGGGAGCAATTGGAGATGAGGTGTGCTGCTCAGAGACACCACGAAATGTGCAATGACTAGGGATCGAATCTGGGACTTTCCGGTCCCGAGTCGGCTGCCCTGCATATACCCCATCTCAGCCACCCACAAATGAGTAGTACTTGATTTCTCAAAATAGGATTTCATTTACTTTGTAATTAACTTTGTTTATTCTTACTTTTGTTCGGTTATTCTGTATTAGGAGTGTAAAGGCCCCTGCAGAGCTCTGCTTATGTCCATACGCAGCTGTACGCCGTCCGGACGCAGAGGCACAAGCGTATCCCCGCAGGGCATGTACGCGGAAAGCTCAAATTTTACGACAGCGTACGCAAACGCGTTGTCGCACAATAAACTGCCCGGCGCCGGACTGTTTTGTGTGCGACACAAATGTATTAAATTCCCCTTCTTCATCCCTGATCTGGCCTTTTCTTTTGTTTTTTGCCAAAAGGTAGTGATCTCTTCCTCCTCCATTGGCTCAATGACTGAAATGATGAGAAATGAATGAATTTGTCACGAGCAAATTAAACTCAGGTCCAACGTGGCTGCAGGAGGTTCTGCACATTTCCTGGTGTTCTGGTCTGATGTGTGGGCTGCAGGACCAGCGCTCCCTGTTTTTTTTTTTTTGTTGTTTTTTTACTTTTTAATAACATATAAACACAGAACACCACTGCGGCTACAGCTGCCAGCTCCCGCCTTTTTTCCCCACCTGACCTGCAATGAATTCAGTAGGCTTGTCAGCAAATGACCAATTAGCGACCTCAATTTGTCCCATAGGTAAACGCTCTGGGCTGCAGCTGCTCAAATGATGTCAAGAATTTGGAGCGAAAACGCGAGAATGAATGCGAGAATGAACGCGAGAAAGAACGCGAGAACGAACGCTGAGCAGTGCGGGTGAACTGTCTGCGTACAGCACGCATGTACGGGCACGCGTACGGCCCTACGCAGAGCTATGGGTGAGCCTTAAGAGTGTACAGTATGTGTTACAGAACAAGAGGAGGCAAACTGAATAAGATGGTCAAGGCAGATCAAGAACCAGGTTCTTAGAGGTTCTATCCTGTTTAAAGGACTTCATTATTTTTCTCTGTCCATCATGCTGCTCAGGGTGGAGGACTGCAGCAAAGTGATTCAACACGATTTGCTGACTTTCTTAGAATTTTTTTTTTTACTACCGGTAGTTTGGATTTCATGATGGTGGCATGGTGACTCAGTTGGCAGACCTGTCTGGGTGGAGTTTAAATGTTCTCTCTGAGCATGTGTGGGTTTCCTCCCACAGACCAACAACCTGCATGTTAGGCTGATTGGTAACTCTAAATTGTCCCTAGGTATGAGAGAGAAAGTGAATGGTTGTTTGTCTCATTTGTCTCTATGTGGCCCTGTGATGGACTGGAGACCTGTCCAGGGTGCCCACCGCCTCTCGCACAGTGACTGCTGGACATGGACACCAGTGAATTCCTGAAAAGGAATAAGCGGGTAAAGATGATGGATGGACGGATGGACGGACGGACGGACGGACGGATGGATGGATGGATGGATGGATGGATGGATGGATGGATGGATGGATGGATGGATGGATGTTTCTATCCCTGTATTGATTCATTCAACTTTTATTTATACAGGTTAATCCCATTGAGCCTCGGGGACTCATTCACAAGAGAGACCTGATTTTAACAAAGAGTGATGACAACAGTAGAAAATTATAAAAAGCATACAAATGAGAAGAACAAATAAAAGAAAATTGTATTAAAAATGAAACAAAAACAGCTAGATTGTAAAGTTATGTAGAAAACTAAAAACAGGAACATGTCTGCGTGGTTTTTCTCAGGAACTTAACAGATGTTTAAAGCCGCTTAGAGAGGTCAAGGTCGACAGCTTCAGATCTTTTTGCAAGATATTCCAGGAAACAGGAGCAGAGTAGGAGAAGGCCCGTTTGACTAGTTCAGTCCACAGTGAGGGAACACTGCATGTAATAATGTCCTGAGAGTGCACGCTGTAGCTGCACTCATGCAGTGACATGTAGGAGATGTATGAAGGCAACAGACCAATAATTGATTTTAAAATATCAATGCAGTTCAAACATTGAATCACAATGGAAATGAGTACTTTCACTCTCTTGACGAAAGAAAAAACGTTTCTACAAAAAATTTTTTGCTTTGTTTTGTTTTGTTTTTTGAATGTCCAGAGGACCAGACAGCTTTTTTAGATTAACTCTCTTGTGTTATCTGGGCCCAAAAGGTTTTTAGTTTTACTAATGATGACTTTCTGAAAGTTTAAACCAAATTTGTTAAGTGGTTCATAAGATCTAAAAAAGCTAAGTCTGGTCCTCTGGACATTCAAAAAACGAAACAAAACAGAGCAAAAAAATTGTAGAAACGTTTCGTCTTTCGTCCGAAAGACTTCCTCAGTCTGAGCTGCTGTATTCAGCTCAGTCTTATAAATAGCACCCTCTCACAGTGGATCAACCAGTTTGCTGATGACAGCCTGAAACCAGCTGCTCACATGATCAAGGAGGACCATCAGCCTAACGATGGATCGTTAGCACCCTGATGGTTGTTTGCTATTCACAGAGGGCTGAGTGATACTAGCAATAACAGCATTGTAGGAGGGGGACAGTTGAACCCGGAGGCCTCCACCTCTGTTTAATGATGGACGGTTTCTTTTCACAAAGATGGCCTCCTTTACTCCTCTCTCAAACCATCGTTCCTCTCTATCAAGGATGTGAACATCTTCATCCCTGAAAGAGTGACCGCTGGCGTGGAGATGAGTGTAGACTGCAGAGTCCTGACCTGATGATGTTGATCTTCTGTGCTGGGCCATCCTTTTGGCCAGTGGCTGTTTAGTTTCCCCGATATAAGACTGATCACAGCCCTCCTGACACTGAACAGCATACACAATATTACTCTGTTTGTGCCGGGGGACTGGATCTTTGGGATGAACCAGTCTTTGCCGTAATGTATTTTGGGGTTTAAAAGCCACTGGGACGTTGTGTTTAGAAAATAAACGTCTCAATGTCTCTGAAACTCCCGCAACATACGGAATGACCACTGGTCTGGGTCTGGGTTCCTTCTTTTCACCTGATGGCTGGCTGGAGTCCTGTTTGGGTTTCTTCTCTGCTTTCAGGAAGGCCCAGTTAGGATATCCACATTTCTCTAGAGCCTGTTTTGTGTGTGATTTCTCCTTCTGTCTGGCTGCTGAGTTAGTGGGGACGCTGTCTGCTCTGTGATACAGAGTCCTGATGACTCCTAACTTGTGCTCCAGAGGGTGATGGGAGTCAAACTGTAAATACTGGTCTGTGTGGGTGGGTTTGCGGTACACCTCAGTTTGCAAATTTCCTCTATCAGAAACTGAGACCTCACAGTCCAAGAAAGCCAACCTGCCATTTTTTACATCTTCTCGTGTGAACTTGATATATTTATCCACAGAGTTGATGTGATCAGTGGTTTTTGAATGTCCAGAGGACCAGACTTAGCTTTTTTAGATTTTTCTACCTGGATTATTGAGCATGCATCAGGGTGGTTCATCAGATATTTCACTAACAGACAGGCATATTTCTTGCACAATCTGGTAGTGCAATAAAATTTAGGGATCAGTCTCAGCTACTACCACACCAAATTTTAGCTCATCATCTATAAAACTGACTGAGTTCAAACATTTTTGTCTTTAATTTGACTGCTGTGCTGTAGTGGCCATATTTAATTTGATCAACTGCAGAAGTTAATCAGTTGCAGATGATTATCCAACATTATTTTCTGAATGTTTCATTAAAATATGATTAGTGATTAATGAGATATTTTCCTAACAGGCAGACAAACACACAGAGACAGGCAAAACATTATTGTTTTGCTTTTGCTTTTGGCAGTGGACAATAAAGAACATGTTCCTACCCTCTAACCACGATGGTTGTTGTGGTTTAAGCAGGAACACAAGTGAAAGCATCTCCATTGATCAGTGTATTAATTTAAGCCCTTCCGACTGTCGTTCAGGCTTTGTGTTACTTAAGAAAGCTTTTCTTTCCCATCATTAAACTTCTGCAGCCATCTAAAATGTGATGTACCAATAAATCCACAGCATCAAAAGCCTCTTCTGTTTTACCCAGCTGTCCTGTGTTCATTAAATCATCTTCAGATGACTTCAGGTACCTAACAAAATATACACCTCTGCAAAGGTCCAGCTAGCTATTATATCTTCAGGAAATATCCAAGTTCAGAGGCTTGTCAATCCTAAAGTTGTTGTTTTAATGCTTTAAATTCAATACGGCACAGGCATTACCATTTACCACCTGCACTATTTGCTAGAGCATAAAACAGATTTATGAACAACCTGTGGACAGCAAACAGGATAAAAATATACTAAAACGAAACCAATGCTAGATTTCCACTGTCAGATTTTTTTTCTCTCTGTACAGACTGTTCTTTTAAAATTCTGCCCTGATGTATCCAGCAGTAGGAGATTCAGCAGGGGGTCTAAATAAACTCAAAGGCTTTGCAGTACAAAAGGCTGCAGACACACTGTTGAGGGAGGCTGTTTGCTGAGTATACAAGAAAATGGATACCTTTGGCTAGTTTAACAGTGGGAAACAAGAAAAACAAGAGTCTAGTTTGTTGGAGGGAGACACTTATCACATAGTTTTTTCTAACAGGTGAATGAAACCAGAGAATAAAAAAAATCATCATCCAAAGAGATGATGTTATTTCTTCAAGTTGTTTTTCCACCTTCAAATTACATTTCCTTTCAGTTTATATTTCCATAACTAATTTGTGTATCTGCCTTCTGTTTCTATCACATCACTTCTGAATGTATCTAATACTGTAGCACATGTTTCATGATGTTCAGCAACACCAGGCTTGAACACAGCAACGTTGAAACTTCACAATAATCTCACAAATTTGACTTAAGCAAGTGGTAAGCCGATGTCCCCCATCTCAGGGATTTGAATGGTGATTACTTGCCATTCTGCTGGGCTGGAACTGAACAGGGAATCTACGCACACCTTAATGCTTTTGCTGCAAGATGTTCAAGTGGTAGGAGTTGAACTGTGGAGAAGAATAAAGGTTTTCCATTCATCCATCCATTATCTTTTACCCACTTCTTCCATTTTGGGTCACGGGGTCGCCGGTGCCCATGTCCAACCATCACTGTGCGAGGGGCGGGGTACACCCTGGACGGGTCTCCAGTAGGGATGCACCAATCCACTTTTCTTTTTTTTCCTTTTTTCGATCCGATCCCGATACTTAAAACTGGATATCGGCCGATACCGATCCAGTTCCGATATCATCATCATCATTGATTTTTATATGAGGCTGTGCTAATCTTCTCTCAAGTACAATGTGTACACATATATGCATGCATGTCCAAAAAGGCACTTGATGCAAGTTTTATTAATGTTGGACAAGTTTCAAAGTTAGAGTTAAATTCTGCTAACACAAAATGTGTTTATTTTATTCTTAGCTTTAAAGTGGATATTAAAGGGATTAATTTAAGTGATTGTTTGTTTAAAGTTATTTTATATATTCTTTTAAATAAGCGGGTGATATGAGAATTTTTTTCTTCTTTCTACACTCTTTTCATTCAATGTTTTTCTTTTTGATGAATTTGTTTTATTTTGTCTCTTTTAAATGAATGAATAAAGTAACTAAATAAATGGCTTTGCATCTGCTAAGTTCATGGCATAGACCAACACAGACATGTTCCTGTTTTTAGTATTTTACATTGCTTTATAATGTAGCTGTTCATGTTTCGTTCTTTTTTTTACAGTTTTCTTGTAATTCTTAATTAATATGCTTTTTTATGATTGTCTGCTGTTGTACTGATAAGTATCTCCTGGAGGGTAAACTATATATTGGCTGCAAGTATCTAGCTGCAAAATCTTTTTTTTTTCCTACAGTTGGTCATTAATTGTCTGCTGCCTTCATACATCTCCTCCTACATGTCTCTGTGTGAGTGCAGCTACAGCATGTGCTCTCAGGACATGATTACCTGCAGTGTTCCCTCAGTGAGGACTGAACTTGGCAAAATGGCCTTCTCCTACTCCGCTCCTGCTTCATGGAATATCTTACAAAAAGATCTGAAGTTCTCGAACTCTCTAAATGGCTTTAAGAATCTGTTGGAATCCTAGCAAAAACCAATGCAGACATGTTCCTGTTTTTAGTTTTCTACATTTGCCTTATAATCTATCTGTTTTGCTATTCTGACATCTTTTTTAACTTGTTAAAAAAATCTATATGCCTCTCTTATGATTGTCTATTGTTGTCGCTGTTGTCATCATTCTTTGTTGAAACCAGGTCTCTCTTGTAAATGAGTCCTCGAGGCTCAATGGGATTAACCTCCCTAAATAAAGGTTGCATTAAAATGTTGCAATGAATTTTAGCAACTTCTCGGTAAACATTCGAGCTCCGGGGCTTCAGCGGTGTGTTTTTCTTGTTCAGTCCGGGGCGGGCTGCCTGATTTCGGTCAACCGCTCTCAGTCTGCCCCTCCACCGAGACGGGCAGACAGAGAGTGGGTCGGACTGGACACGGCTGGCTGAGGTCGGTATGCCTGTGTTTCGTTTCAGCGAGAGTGGCATCCCGCTGAAGCCCTGGAGCTCGAATGTCCAACATAAAACTAACTTGACTGCAGTTTAATGTGGCGCTATGGCTCTGCAGACATTGCATGTTGCTGTCTTGCAGTGTTTAGTGTAAAATACTTCCACACAACGGACATGTTGTGATGAAAGTTGGCTAGCTGTTAGTTACAGTGCTACTGCACATTGTAGCTGGCTGCAAACTATATAATGGATTTCCTGAATGTGAGGCGGGTCTTATTACTCTGGGTTCATGAGACATGCCTCCGTTCAGGAAATCCATTCCATAGTTTGAAGCTAACATGTGGAGAAGTTTCATCAGACACAGACATGCATCATGGATCGGAAATATCAGCAGGATGGATCGGAAAATCTGATTTGTAAATTATCCTGGTATCGGAGGCCGATACCGATACTGGATCAGATGGCCCCATCCCTAGTCTCCAGTCCATCAAAAAAAAAAGAAGAAAAAAAATCCAACTTTTGTTTATGAAAACAACATGTTAAAAACACTAAAATGATTTAAAATACATAAAAATGGCTGGAGGAGATAAAATATGAAAAAAGGGAGTCATCAAGAAAAGAATGCATAAACACCATTGAGCCAAGAATGGTTTCAATTTCAATTGTTCTGCCACCACAGTTCAGTTCATAATAATCCAGGTAAAATCAGTCACTCAACACCAACTGGGGGAAATAATGACACGATACTGGTAGGAAGTGCTTAGTCCTATCCACAGTGGGACTAAGAACATATCAGTGTCAGTCTTCTAAACAAGCAAATCAGGAAGTGGAGTAATCTGCCTCATTTCCTGATTAAATAACTTGCACTGGTGAGAGTGCCTGCGCATCTCAGCTGTATGTCCACATCCTTCTTTATCCACCATATTGTGACCCAAATGATCCCATTGGTACCCAACACACCCTGTAGCATAACATTCACACTTTCCTTAGTTGAAGATTGTGAATGTTGAAACAAGAATCACCACGCTGATGTCGTCTGGACAGACCATAAAAATTTGGAGTGCCTAAAAACTGCCAAACGGCTTAATCCCAGAGTGGCCAGGTGGGCCTTCTTCTTCAATCATTTCACTTTTTCTCTCTTTCCGACCTGTGGCTAGGAACATAAAACCTGATGCTCTTTCCTGAGTGCACAATTCAGCTGAGGATGATCAGACCAGTGTTGGCAGGAATTTCATTCTTTGGTCAGTGAGGTTAGTGGTCACTCATCGGGCCTGAAGAGGAGGATTGAGGAGGCCCACTATGACCATCCTATTCTCAAGGAATGCCTTGTTGATCGTCTGTTTGTACCAGACCACCTGATCTCTGAGGTACTGACTTTCTGTCATTCATCATATCTGTTCTGCCATCCAGGAATTAATAAGATGCTGTCAGTGGTTCAGAAGTGTTTCTGGTGGAATAACCTGACTCAGAACGTCAAGGATTTTGTTGCCTCTTGCAGAACATGTGCCCTAACCAATTCCTCCAGGAGATCACCAGCTGAACTACTCCAAACACTTCCTATCCCCCACATGGTCACATGTTGCTATAGACTTTGTCACAGGTTGGCCAAAATCCAACTCATTTACTGTCCTACTTACTATTGTGGATTGTTTTTCCAAAATTACTCACCTTGTCCCTCTCAAAAAGCTCACCTCCACAAAGGAGTTAAGTTTGGTCCTGATTAAAGAGGTATTCCATATTGTGGCCTACCATGTGATATTTCTGAGGTGCACAATTTATTTCACAGTTCTGGGGGGAGTTCTGTATACTGCTTGCTTGGCATCAATCACAGTCTACAGGTTTTCATCCCTTGACTGATGGCCAGACTGAGAGAGCTAATCAGGAAGTTGATACTAAACTCAGTGACCTCTGCCAGCAGCATTCATCAAAGTGGTCAAAGAACCTACCTTGGGACAAGTTCCCTCTTAATGTCTGGGAGAAGTTGATGAGGGACAGGACGGTCTCCAGAAACCATCTTGGCTCCAGCAAACTGGATGGTCCACTTAAAGGTTCACTGACATCATCTTACAAATTTGCATGAAATGATATATATATATATA
>JBBPBX010016217.1:0-48435 GCA_038048925.1 Garcialebias charrua
TCAGATGCACAGAGTCCTTTAGTCCCAGCACGTCCAAAACTGGTTCTAGTTTACGTTTCAACGTCTCCTGGTTTCCGCTTGGTCATCAGAGAATATGTCAGCTCCTGGCCTCTGACTTCAAGATAAACTTATTCCAGGAAGGAATAAACAAAGTTTTGAGCTTACGCTCGTTCTCAGTGGACTCATAACAGCCTGTTATCAGTCCTTAGCTGGACGACATGCCCTTAGCGTGTGGCTAAACATCCATCCAGCTCTTTGGGAAAGTTCACATCTCTTTGAAGTTCCCCCAAACTCTGAAGCGTTTCAGCAAAAACTTAGGACTTAAAGCAGGATCAATCGAGGAGTTCACTTGTCTTATCACGACCCAAGGTTACAGCCAGTAGCAGAGGGAAATGTTTAGGAACAGACAGAGAAAGCTGGAGCCCTTTTCCTGAGAAACAACGGATTACTGACTTCTGACTTTCTAAACAAAACCGTCTGGTCTATGTGACCCGAGATTTCAACTTTAACACAGCAGTGAACACAGTTTACCTCTTACAGAATAACACAGCTTAAAAGCACACATCATGAAGATGACAAAAGTTATTCTTTTGATCACATTAGAATAAAATCAAAGATAGAAATAGTCTCTTTTGGTGATTATGTTCTCAGATTACAGCTAATGGAATGATTTTGTGGTAAACGTCTTGCTTTACTGAGAGGTCAGTAAAGGTCATCACTGGACAGTTCAAAAACCTTAGTTTGACCCTGGGTAGGTCCACTACATCTCCCCCCTTTTGGGAGCCATCGCCAGTCCTTGGGGATGGGGTCCAACACGAGAGGAAACCTTGAACTGTCTTTGATCTTGAAGTAATCCAGCAAGTGGAAAAGAAAAATCAAAAATTATGATCCCATAAAGTTTTCGGAAATTCCATACTGTTCGGAGGTAATCCCATTGCGAAAAGCTTTAAATCCCTTGGAAAACTGAGTCTGTTAACTCTTGGAAAACAAAGTCTGTGATCCTTTGGAAAACAAAGTCTTATAATCCACAGCGGTAATTCCACAACGATTAGTTTTGTTGATTGATCAGCAACAATTGTTTTCATAATCAGCATGTAGAGGGGATCCCTCGATTGACGCAGAGGAGGCGACCCTTGGATGGAGGTTGAAGACCAAGCGTTGGAGCTGCAGGTCCCCACATCGAAGGTTGTTGGCTGGTTGGTTTCCAGTCAGTGCCACTCTGGTTCTATGTGTCATGCAATTATGTGGTTTTTTAGGTGGGCTTATGATTGGGATTTTACATTAGCCTTACCTATATGCACCTGGTATGTAAGCTATCATGGTTTAGATCAGCTACAATTACCAATTAAGGGGTGGATCAATTCTGTAAAATTAGATATAGGGATCTATACCTATAAAATTTTGGAGGGCTTCTGTAACGAAGGCCTCTAATTCCAAACTATTCCTCCATTCATTACTTAGTTTAGGTTAAACTAAAATAGAAAAATGAAATATAGTTTGATCTAAATGTCTGTTGTCTTTTAGACGAACGACGTAGGATTTGGTATTCCTAATAAATTTTGAAGTCTATGGCGAGACTCATCAAAATGAATAGATAATCTAGAATAGAAACGATCGAATCGGTTCAATTTAGAAATTGTGAGACCAGTGTAGTTTATGGTACCTTGAGTAGCTTTAAACTACATTGACTCTTCGACGATTGAGATTTAACAAAACGAACTGCATGTTGGCATAGTTAAATCCATATCATTCATTAACCAATGTTAATACAAAACCTTTTTGGCTGGGAGTGTTCAGAACCAAAACAATATCTCAACTAATGACAACAGTAATGACTAAACAACAAGGAAACAACGTTTCACTGCTTCGACACACTCTTGTCGTCAGATTCCAAAGTGCAACACACAAGAAAACAGGTCTCAACTTTATGACCGAGGTCAAATTAAATCTCGTGGATTTAAACGGTTGTTAAGGTTAGTTTTTTGTTGTGGGTTTTAGGCTTAGCGTTTCTAAGTTCAAATTGGACAATGCGACTTATAGGGTGGAAAATACGGTAGTTTAAACCTGATTAGTTTATTTACTAACTTGTGTTTGGACGACCTTATTATCCCATGAAGTCGGTGAGTTTGTGAGATCTTTGTCTTTTGTGGAGTCATTGAACGCCTTGTAAGGTTTGATCTGATTTCGATGTACCCATTTAGCAATTGGCTCTTTGCGGCCTTTGCTGATTTTGATTTCGTAGACGACTGAGGACACTTTGTCTGTTATCAGATGAGGTCCAGTCCACCTGGGCATTAGTTTGCGGGCGAGAGTTCCGGTCTCGGACCCTCCTTTCCCGGTTGCTGGGGCGAACGTATAGTACCAGACTCTGTCTCCCACTTGGAGTTCATTGTGAGAGGCCTTCTGGTCATAGTACGCCTTACGTCCTTCAGCGGATCTTTCCAGGTTTTTCTGGGCGAAAGCAAAAGTGTTTCTGAGGTGTACATTCAAATCTTTGTCTTTGGCATGGCCTAACATCACCCCCCTTTGGTCATGGGGGACCACGAACACAGGTGAGGACGTCCGTCCATGGGCACAAGTTAGGATGCCACCGTTTAGTTTAAGCTGTTCGCGCAGCTGAGAGAAGACGGTACACAGGAATCGTTTAGGATTTGGCCAACGTATCTTCTTACGTTTACCTCTTTCCGTGTAATTCAGGTGTGTCACAACCGTCGGCGCAGTCGCAGGTGTGTCTGATTGTACAGACTGCGACGGGTCACTGTCGTTGTGTGTGTCTTCCCACTTCTTGACTGAAGAGGGGCTCTTTGAGTCTGTAAAAACTATGTCATTTCTGACTAGTTCTAGACACAAATGTCCCTGAACCAAGGTTTCATCGAAAGCTTGGCTGATAGCCGAATTACCTGTCCCAGAGGACAGTACAGCAACCTCGGTGTGGGATCCTTGGATCTCAACACCTTTCACTACCTGTGGTAGGCAGTGGTCAGGGAGTGCTGAATGTGTCAGCTCACAGAGGAGGTTCTCTTGTTGGGCCAGAGTTTGGTCCAACTTTTGGGTCTCTTCTGTCTCACCTGTAGTTGAAGGTTCACTTACCGGGCTCTCGTCCTCGGATGAGCAGTCCCTTGTGTCCTCTGCGGTACCTGCGGTTAGGCAGTCTGTATCGCAACTAGGAAGCACTTTTATTGGCAGGGGTTTTCTCACTGTGCTCCACATTTTCCGTCGACCATAATCTATAATCGCGTTGAAGCGGTTTATAAAATCTTGGCCAACCAAAAATGGGAATGAGTCAAGTTTAGACACGTACACCGGGTGGCGTAGTGTCATTTCGCCAATCTGCATGTGAACCATAGCCATAGCTGTTAGGGTTGTTCTCGTCTCTGCGAGACCCTGTAGCTCAATAGCACATTTCTCAAAGGGTATTTGCCTGTCAACACCGTTAGCGGCGGTCCTCAGCTCCTCGAACAGCTTGGCCGACATAATGGTTATATCAGCACTACCATCCAGGAGGGCTTCACGCTCAAGGACACCTTCCAGTGTGATAGGCAGGTAAGCTTTCTTAGCCACCCCCCTTTGTATAAAGTTACACAGAAACCTCACAGGTCTTGGCCCACGTTTCTGTTCACGTGTGACTCTGGCTGTGTAATCTTGTTTACTGTCAGCATCTTGTTGGCTGTCAGCATCATGACCTTCAGGATGTTGTTGTGTGTCAGCAATTGGTTTGCTGTCAACATCCATGGCAATGTTGGTAGTAGTGTGCGCTGAGTTATTTGTGTGCTCTGAGTCTTTGTGAAAGACAGTGCTACACATCGCTCCAGGTTGGTCAATGTTGATAGTGTCATTATCAATGATAACGCCACTCATTGTATCAGGTTGGTCAAGCACAGTAACATTCAAATCTACTGACAAACTACTTACTTCCTCTGTCTCTTCCGAGCATAGAGGTGTTGGGCCATTATTCCGGGACATTCGTGACTCTTTGCCTGTCTCGAACTGTTCTGTTCGAGGCGCGGGAGGTGCAGTTCCAAGGCTCGGGGGTGGCTGTTGGGACGACGCATAGTTACATGAGTATAGGTCCTCATCCTTCAATTTCTTTTGAAGTCCACCCACCGATTGACCTCGGTTTTCACCCATCTGGTTCGATCTGAACCGTTGTGGGTCTCTTAGAGAGTGAACACCTACCTTTTGTGGTTCGTTGCTTGTCTCAGACTTTTCAATCTGAGGTGCTTCAGGGGCGGGGCTCCCTTTAAACCATTTTGAGTCACTGTTCCAGCTGGTACCAACATTTCGTTGTATGTCAGTTTGAAAATCTTGTTCATTCTTGCTATTATCCAACTCCTTTAACGACCGACGTAAGGGCTCTACCTCTCCCGAGGTCAGAGGGCCTTTGAGACGACGGTGTTTATTCTCGCTTTCTATAGGAGAGAGAACCTCGCCTATTTTTTGCGACTGGGATACGACCTTTTGACCTGGGCACACCTCAGAGGGTGTTTTGTTTTGCATGTGAGCCTCAACAGCAGTTACAGCGCACTGTTTCATCACTGATTGTTTAAACTGAAGTTGTAGCTCAAGGCCTTCTTTGAGAAGTCTTTCTCTTAGTCGTTTGCACTTCTGCCTTATCAGTTCATTCTCTGCCTCCAACAGCTGGTAATGTGTGTGCTCTGAGTCATCAAAGACAACGTCACGCATTGTACCAGTTTGGTCATCCTCTATATCATTCAAGTTTTCAAACAACCAACTTATGTCCACTATCTCCTCAGAGCTTAGAGGTATGTTGCCTTTTTTCTGGAACTTCTGTGACCTTTTGCTACTCCCGGACTGTCCAGTCCGCAGTGCAGGGGCAGGACCTTTGCTCGGTGTAGACCGCGGAGGGTCACTTAAAGAGCGGGCGTCCACCGTTTGTGGTTTTTTGCTTATCTCGGGCAGCTTCGTCCGAGGTGCAGGGACAGGGCGTGTGCTCGTCCTTCTCAACCATATTGGGTCTCTTAACCACTTCGGGTCATAGTTCCAGCGGGCATCTTCACTAAGTGGTCTGTTAGTTTGAAAAACATGTTTCTTCTTGCCTTTTTTAGGAGAGGGAGTTGATGAACTTGTCCCTTCCAGCTCCAGCGAGTGGGATTTGACCTTTTCTTGGGAATGTAGTTCACGTTCTGGTTTTGTTTTTAACCAGATCGGGTCAGTGTTTTGTCTGTGAGCGTCACAAACATTTACAGCACCCCGTTGTGTTTTTAATTCGCCTAACAAACGTTCGAACTCAAGTTTTTTTCGGTGATCTTCTTCACGTTCTTCAATGAACTTCTGCTTTAATACTTCCAGCTCTTCACGCCTTGATGCGATCCACTTGAAAGCTGCATCATAATCGTCATATTCCATCTTTGTTTTGAAATTGTTTGAATCAATAAGACGGTATTTATTATAGTGTATGCAAATAAATGCTTTCTTAGCGGTGAGTTATTTAACTAAAACAGCTTTCTGGGTTTATTCCTGTAATCTATAAACAAGTCTTTTGTTCATTCAGTACCTTTATTTATTTTAGGTTTTACCTTCAATGAAAAATATGGTAAGTTAAGCCTTCGTGGCCGTATTAACTTAATAGACCTATCTTTTAAAACAATTACTATTAAACCACGCTTAATGTTTTCTGTCTTTCACTCAAACGCCTTTTTAAAGATTTCAAATAAATGCAATGTTAACACTAAAATGTTAGCAGATTTTGTTTTATTTTGCACCAAGAGAATGTATTTCAGTTTCAGTAAAACCTTTTGAGTTGCCGCAGTTATCTGGAGTGAAACATGTAATTTTGTTTGTTATTTTAAACTTTTTATTTAAAATAAACTGGAGTCATTAATTGTACACAGAAAAACGTTAAAAATGCCATTTTTAACTAAAAGTGTGCAGTTGTGCACACCAATTCTGTTTAAAATTCAGAGATGTGAAGAGCTTAATGTGGAATTGCTCTGTTCTCCATCATTTTTTTTTTATTTAATTTGAAAATCAAATAAAAAATGCCTTTTTTAGTGTTATTTTAAATCTCTTCAGTATTTAAAATGAGCATAAATCGTTTGTCTGTACCTCTGTTATTCTAAAATTTGTATTTAGAATAAACAGGAGTTTTTGTTTGTGTACAGAACAATTTTAAAGCTGGTAATTTCACCATAAAAATGCTGACTTTTTTATGATGTTTTTTGAGAAAACTCATCTGTCAACGTCTTTTAACCAACAGGGGGCAGCTTTGAGTCTTAAACTTATCACGAGGTGACTGATTTATTTCATTCAGTATTTAACTGAAAACTACCTTTTAGAGTTAGTTTCTAGTGTGTTCGTGATAAACGCTCGAACTACGTTCTTGTCAGAGACAAATCTATGTTGTTAGACAGTTTAGATGGCTTTAAATGAGTGTTTAAACTCTCAGTGAAATCTCAGATTGTCCTGTCAGTGCGTGAACTGCTTGTCACCCGAAGTGCACCTGGAAATGACGACACAAGTAGGCGGGTCGACGCAGCGCGTCACCAGCTTCCGTTGAGCGAGGCGGAGCTCGCTAAACAGATACGTGACGTCAACCAATCAATCACAGCGTTTGTAGTTCATTCCCAAGCGTTCATGGTGAATGAAGTTTTCTTACCTTCGCCCAATGCAGTACCGGAAATGACGACAAAGTGGGTTGGTCGCAACGGCGTACGTTCCCACTACAGCGAATCAGCGCTCGCCACGAGTGATTGACAGCTCACAGCTCTCGTTCATCCAATCACAGCTCATAAACAAAACGTGTGACACGTAGCTGTAACATTAGCTTAGCACAGCAGAGCGCAACTTTATAGACTCTTAATCAACTCAAACGCTTCAAATTAACTTCCCAAAATTCTGAAACGTGGCAATCACATTTAAAACAGGCACAACTCAGCTACGCTCAGTAACCAGCTAGGGCTGCAACTAACGATTATTTCAATAATCGATTAATCGGCCGATTATTTTTTAGATTCATCGATGAATCGGCAAAAAAAAAAAGGAAACAAGTTTTAATTATCACCTCTTTATTCCAAAATTTGACTGACATATCAAATCGCACAAAAAACAGGTTGCTACTTGACTATTCTGTTAGTAAAATATTGAATAATTAAAAAATAAAGTTAGTCAGCTTCAATAAAAAATAAATGTACACAAACATATATACAAATGTATGATTTATACCTGCACAAAATGTAGCTACTTTGTAAAATGTGTTTTTGAGGGACAAGTGTAACCTGGATTAAAGGTGTGGATTGTTTTAACCTGGATGGGGCAGCTGTGGCTGAGTTGTTAGAGCAGTCGTCCTCCAATGCAAGAGTTGGGGCTTGGAATCCACCAGCAGTCACATGCCTAAGTGTCCATGGGCAAGACACTGAACCCCATGTTTGTGCCCCATTGGTGTATGAATGTGAGCTAAAGCTCGGATTTGTCTCTTTAGAATGATTTGTTCTTTGTAATCTAGTAGAGTGCTGTATGAATGGGTAAATGAGGACATGTAGTGCTTTACACTACTATAAACAATGTAAAGCACTTTGAGTATCAATTAGATAGAAAGGTGCTATATAAGTACAGTACAGTCCATTTACCATTACAAGTGTGGATCATTGTAACCTGGGTTAAAAGTGGGCATCATGGCAGGCAGTGAAGTCTTCGTCTTCAACCATCGACAGAGGCCTCATGTCAGTGACGTTCATGTAAGGATCTTTCAGTCTCTGCTGCTTGCTGTGGTGTGCATGATGTCTGTCCATCATGAAGGCTGCCTGTCACTGTTGTTTTCTGGAATGAGAGAGAGTTTATATGTATTATATCATAATTTACAGTAACTCAAGAAATGCCTTGTTTCACTTGGTTAAACACACAAGCACACACACACACACACACACACACACACACACACACACACACACACACACACACAAATATAAAATACTAATTACACACACTTGAGTAGATGAATAAATTACTGTAATTCCTGTTTAAATGCAATTCATCCTTCCATACAATGCAGTGACTTCAGACTTTGCCAGCAAATTAAAAGTTGAAGCTAAATCATTAAATTATCACCATCTTTGTGTTAGATTTATTTATAAAACACATTTAAACACTGCTTGTATCGTTACATTAAAAATAAAAACACACACATTCTCTGTCACAGCTAAGAAACAAGCAGCTTCAGCTACCAGAGACACTGGCATCACGTTTTCTCTCTTTGAAACAGAACAAATATGTTTTGACTTACCTGCTGATCTTCCTTCATTCACACCGTGGTGAAGCCCGTCATGTTTACATTTCATCTGCGTGGTTATCTCGTGTCGCGTCGTCACTTTTCAAAGCTTTTTCATCTTATGAAGCGTCGAACTCCCACACGTTGTAGGACTTATTTACAGTTTTCTCTGCGTCGCGTCGGTCATTTGTAAAATAGACTTTGAAAACAGTCTCTGCTCTGTTTCCTCCTCCCTCCTCGCTCTGTTCAGAAGCCACACACGCGCAGGCGCAGCACGCTGACGCTGCAGTTTTTTTTTTTTTTCAAACTTTATTCAGTCAAGCTCAGCCAGCTTTGACAAAGCTTTACCGGTGAACAAAACAGCTCCGCGGCGCCGTGAAAGATGCATAATCGCGCGACACAACGAATCGATGATGAAATTCGTTGCCAACACTTTTAAAAATCGATTTTTATCGATTTTATCGATTCGTTGTTGCAGCTCTATAACCAGCACGTCAACTGTAACGCGACATGGACTCCCTCGGAGCCGCGTTCGGGTCGGTTCCGTCCACTTTTAAGGGAGCAGAACTCGGGTTTCAGAACCACTATCCGACAACGTTCTAACAGTAATATGCTTCTTTGACCTGCTCTAACATGTAAAATACCAGCACAGCGATCTTTTAGATGTTAATTATAGCTTTCAGGCTTTTGACACGGCGGTCAAACAAAGCTTTATACCGGAGTCTGTGCGTGAACTGGGCCGAACGGAACCAGAACCCCCCCACAGACCACGGCTGACAAAACTTCACCTGGATGCTTCCAACAGCGTGTAACAGAGTTGAAACGATAATAATCTCACAGCTTCAAATGATAAAAACATGCAGAGTCTGCCTGCTTTGAACACTTCCAGCCAAAATTATTATCCTCAGAGTTTAAAACTTGGATCCTTTTATGCAAACATGACATTACAGTTCATGACTGAGAGACCACAGATTTATCAATAAACTTTTAGAAAACTCGTACGGGCCACCAGATGAAGTAAACATGAGGGAGAGGATATATTGTGTCTTTAAACACATATAGTGTCACCCAGATGTAACTAAAGGATTTTAACAGGGGTCAGTATTAAGCTGACCTCTTTATCCTTAATTAATTTACTTATTCAGATTGAATAGTAATTTCACGGATTCTTTTCTTTTTCAGTTTACCCAATATTTCTGTGATCTTTATGATGGATAAATAAACAGAGCTATAGAGTGACAATGGACATTAACTTAGTTTGGTATGCCAGGCGACACTACCATTTATTTAAAATAAATCAACTAAATTAACACCATTACACTTGATTGACATGATTTCACTTTCTTTCAATTTAACACGCATCAACACACTTAATGTAACACAACAGACAAATATGATGTTAAATATTTAGTCTGAGGGCTCTTAGCTTAAAAATAGTTTCCAGCTTAGATTGAGAGAAAAAGATAGGAGGAAGATGGGAGATGGTTTAAAGGAAATTATCTTGAGCATGATACCAAAAGTGACACTTCCATCCGACTTCTGCTAAAATCCAGGTACGTTTTGTAAACAGCTCTTTACCTTTCGACGACGAGTCTGATAAAGAAATGACACCAGCCTTCAGATGCACAGAGTCCTTTAGTCCCAGCACGTCCAAAACTGGTTCTAGTTTACGTTTCAACGTCTCCTGGTTTCCGCTTGGTCATCAGAGAATATGTCAGCTCCTGGCCTCTGACTTCAAGATAAACTTATTCCAGGAAGGAATAAACAAAGTTTTGAGCTTACGCTCGTTCTCAGTGGACTCATAACAGCCTGTTATCAGTCCTTAGCTGGACGACATGCCCTTAGCGTGTGGCTAAACGTCCATCCAGCTCTTTGGGAAAGTTCACATCTCTTTGAAGTTCCCCCAAACTCTGAAGCGTTTCAGCAAAAACTTAGGACTTAAAGCAGGATCAATCGAGGAGTTCACTTGTCTTATCACGACCCAAGGTTACAGCCAGCAGCAGAGGGAAATGTTTAGGAACAGACAGAGAAAGCTGGAGCCCTTTTCCTGAGAAACAACGGATTACTGTCTTCTGACTTTCTAAACAAAACCGTCTGGTCTATGTGACCCGAGATTTCAACTTTAACACAGCAGTGAACACAGTTTACCTCTTACAGAATAACACAGCTTAAAAGCACACATCATGAAGATGACAAAAGTTATTCTTTTGATCACATTAGAATAAAATCAAAGATAGAAATAGTCTCTTTTGGTGATTATGTTCTCAGATTACAGCTAATGGAATGATTTTGTGGTAAACGTCTTGCTTTACTGAGAGGTCAGTAAAGGTCATCACTGGACAGTTCAAAAACCTTAGTTTGACCCTGGGTAGGTCCACTACACTGATCAATCAAGTCCTGCAGCTGTGGAAATGTTTATTTCACTTAGATGTTTGCAGTTTTTCTCAGACATTTCAAAAAGGTTGATTTTTGTTGTTAATACACAATGTACACAAGTGGTAAATATTTGTTCAGCATTTATATTGAGTTATTCAGATAAGAAAAACTACACTTTTTGTTAGTCAGTCATTAAGAAGTAACACAAATAAGAGAAACAGTAAAAATACTCTGGCTGTTAATGGTGAAATTAGTAATTAATGATGTATTTTAGCATCTCATTTCTTCTTCACAAAATTGATTTAGCATTTGTTTGAAGTAACTTTTTTATGACATGTAAACAAAGCCACTTTATATTGTCTACACATGTAGATTATTTTATGTTGCTATATTTTGCCACTTTGAAAGAACCAAAATGATGTTCAAGAAATAAATGTTTATGTTGTTATCTATGTGTGATAATTTGTGCAACCCAGTAAAAAAACTTTAAAGTATTTAGAAAATTAAAAGAATATTATATGTACAATGTAAGTGAAATTTAGCAGAAAAAAATTGTAATTGTTTTATTTTCCACTTATTGTTTTCTTTGTTAAACAAATAAATTTTAATCAAGAGAAGAGGTTAAATAATGCAAATTTATCTTATTATTCAGTGATTATTAATGTGGGTTGTTTGGAAAATTTAATGATTACAAATTGAGTTCCACTTAAAAAACACACAAAAAATTATTTCTTTGTAATGAATATTTAATTAATTTTAGTCATTTTTCCCTAAATTAATAGTAAATTCAAAGTAATATTCCATATATATTAATTTAATTTAAATTAAATTTTGCTTTAAAAATTAGTCATTTTAACCATAAATTTGAGATTTTGTTCCTAAATCCTACATAAATGTACAGTTTAATGTAATTAAAATCTACTTAGTTTTTTAAAATTAAATTTAATTAATTAATTTTTATAAAATATGCAAAGTAAAAATGCATATTTTATTTTACATAAACTTTTTGAAATTAAAATCTACTTAATAATATTAAGTGTCACTTTGTTACCTTAGGTTTTTTAAGTAACCTCTATTCACAGTTTTTTCAGTGTATGGAACAATTTGGATAACAATGTTAAATATGCTAAATCTATGCTCGTGTTTAAAAAAATTATCAAATCTAAGTTGTTAACAAAATACGAAAATCTTTAGTTAAATTAATTGTATTACGTAGTAATTTTCTAGTTAACTAATGAAGTTTTTTTATTTATTCAATTACTTGAAAAACATTGCTTGAGTTGATTGTTTGGATTGGGTTTGCTTTTGTTTTTTGAAAATAAGGGGCCGATAATATAAGATTATTTCTTCTCTCTGCCACCTTTCATTTTATGCCTTTAACATTCTACACTGTATGTTTAAACATTGTTTTTTTTATATATATATTGATGTAAAATGAATAAATTTAATTAAAAAAATAATTTAATTTTTTTTAAATGTTAAACGTTATTTTATTTATCATTTTAATTATTTTACAAATTGAGCAGTCTTGAAGATGAAAATGAAAATGCTGTTTGGATTATTCATTTTAAATTTTATTTTTTAGTCAAAACATACAGCTTTATTTTGAAACTAAAAATAATTTCTATTAATCCATTTTAATTTGAAATATGAGACATAACTGCTTCCATAATTGTAATAATGATCTTCTAATACCATATTTATTCAATTTTTCAAGGAGAATAGTGAGGTCAATAGTATCGAATGCTTTTTTAAAATCAACAAAAATACTAACACAACATTGTTTTTGATCAACAGCAGTTGTTTTATTAATTCCATGAGAGCCATTGATGTACAGGTAGTTTTTTGCTCTAAACCCATACTGATTGCTACTTAGAATATTTAGTTTAACAATAAATTGATCTAATCTGGTCACAAATGTGGTAACAAGGATATTGGTCTATAATTATTGAACACATATGTATCACCATATTATGACTTTAGAAAGTGGCTGCTCAGCTAAAATTTATTCACAGGGAATCTGGTTCTATTTGACTTGGTGGTCTAGCCCCCGTAGTGGTCTGCTGAACTTCAATTTTTTTGAGAGTGCATCTTATCTTATTTGCAGTTGTTTTGGTGTTTTTATTGCTTTTGGTATTTGCCACATTTTTACTTTGCATTTGTTTTTCTGATTGTGTGTTTCTTCATATAGTTTATGTGATTACAGATCATTTCTGTTTAATTTCTTTTTGTTTTGGAGTTTGCATCATTCCTGTGCTTGCAGCACACTTTAATTGTTTACTGTGCATTTAGCTGTACCTGTCATCCACCATGGAGGCAGGACTTCTCAGCGACTCTAGCCGTGAAAGACGTACTTCTTCTGGGGTAAGTTCAACTAGACTTTTATAGAAGGTCTCATTGCTAAGTGAGACTGAAACACCGTCTACTGGACAAATATAAAAATCAGAATTTTATGATATGTGGGATTCAAAAAAGGCGTTCAATACAGGATCAACTGGACTTTATTTGTTGCAGAAAACGTTTCGACTTCTGTCCAGAAGTCTTTTTCAATTCTGAATGAATGGAAGCTGTGAGACCGAGAAGTTTTATACAGGCTGACAAGCCACGCACCAACATATGAAATTGGAAACTGAAATAACACCACAACATACCTGAGATAACATGCCCATTCTATTTAAATTGACAAAACAACACATCACAGCTTAACAGAAGGGGGTTTGTAACACATACATGTAAATTGAAAGATCACACCTTAACAGTAGGAGGTTCCCTTGAGGTCTCTGGTAGAAGACACAAAACTGTATGTAAATTGACAAAAAACACCTCCCAAACAACAACAGAGGCTACTCAGAGAACTTTGTTAGTCTAATTTACAGACAAGACATCCCTGCTCCCATCCAGTGTAAAACGTTTCGGAATCAAATCCAAAACTGAGTTATAAGTCTTAGAAAGTTGAAATCTCAGACCTCCTCCTCTGTTAAGAGAAGGTTTTTCTCTCTTAACATACACAGCTTCCTTCACCCCCCTCTCAAACCATCTGTGCTCTCGGTCCAAAATTTGAACATTCTGGTCCTCAAATGAGTGACCCTTGTCCGTGAGGTGGAGGTGAACAGCTGAGTTTTGTCCAGAGGAGGTTGCTCTCCTATGTTGAGACATTCTTTTGTGGATAGGTTGCTTCGTTTCTCCGATGTAACGGTCTGAGCAGACTTCGCTGCACTGGACTGCATAAACCACACCACTCTGTTTGTGTGTGGGGGTTTGGTCTTTAGGGTGGACCAACCTCTGTCTGAGAGTCCTGCTAGGTTTGAAATGTACTGGGATGTTGTGTTTGTTGAAAATCCTTCTGAAATTCTCTGAGACTCCAGCAACATAAGGAATGACAATGTTTTTCCGTCTGTTAGACTTTTTCTGTTCATTATTGTGTTTAACAGATTTCCTTGCTGACTTGACAAAAGCCCAGTTGGGATATCCACATGTTTGCAGAGATTTTTTGATGTGTTTCTGTTCCTTTTCCTTCCCTTCTGTCCTTGTGGGGATGTGTTCTGCCCGATGCTGTAAAGTTCTGATGACAGAAAGTTTGTGCTCCAGTGGATGGTGAGAGTCGAACAGGAGATATTGGTCTGTGTGGGTTGGTTTTCTGTAAACTTCAATGTTGAGACTGTCATCTCCCTCCATATGCACCAAACAGTCCAAAAAAGGCAGCTTATTGTCGTTAGCATCCTCTCTGGTGAACTTGATGTTGTTATCAACAGAGTTAATGTGTCTGGTGAACGCTTCCACCTCCCTGGCTTGGATTTTGACACAGGTATCATCCACGTATCTGAACCAATGGCTTGGAGTTGTCCCCTCATAGGAGTTTAGGGCTCTCTGTTCCACTTCCTCCATGTAAAGATTAGCAACAATGGGTGACACTGGAGATCCCATGGCACAGCCGTGCTTCTGTCTGTAAAAACTGTCATTGAACTTGAAATAAGTGGTGGAGAGGCAGAGATCCAGCAGGGTGCAGATGTGGTCTGGGGTTAAGTTGGTCCTTTTGTCCAAATCCTTGTCCTGTAGAAGTCTTTTTTTGACAGTTTCTATTGCTTCAGAAATGGGTATGCATGTGAACAGAGAAGTCACATCATATGATACAAGAGTTTCTCCCGGGGTCAGCTTCAAATGTTGAACTTTGTTGGTGAAATCAATGGAGTTTTTAATATGATGAGGTGTGTTACCAACCAGAGGAGCTAAAATACCAGCCAGATGTTTAGCAACATTGTATGTCACTGAGTTCATGCTGCTCACGATGGGTCTGAGAGGTGTACCTTCTTTGTGTATTTTTGGAAGTCCATACAGACAGGGAGTGGCCTCCCCCGGGTACAGTCTATAATACAATGATCGATTGATTGTTTTCTCCTTTTCGAGTTTTTGTAGATAATCAATGACTTTCTTTTTAAAGGTGTTAGTTGGGTCCCTCTTCAGGTGCTCATAGGTGTTACTGTCATTCAGTAGAGCGGTTATTTTCTCCTGGTAGTCAGATGTGTTGAGTATTACTGTGCATCTTCCTTTGTCCGCTGGTAAAATGGTGATGTTTCGGTCCTGGCTGAGTGATGTTATGGCTCTCCTTTCCTGTGGTGTAAGATTTGAGGGAGGCAGTTTGGCACTGGAGAGGGTAGCTGATATTTTCATCCGAAGTTGTTCAGCCTCTGTACCTGTCAAGTTGTTGTTCCTAATCGCAGATTCTGTGGCTGTGATTAGTTCCACAACAGGTATTTCTTGTGGGGAGATGGCAAAATTTAGTCCTTTTGCCAACACATTTTTCTCAGGTTGTGTCAAGGTCCTGTTAGACAAATTTCTAACCCACTGTTCCTGAGTATTAAACAGGAGTATTAAACAGGACCTTGACACAACCTGAGAAAAATGTGTTGGCAAAAGGACTACATTTTACCATCTCCCCACAAGAAATACCTGTTGTGGAACTAATCACAGCCACAGAATCTGCGATTAGGAACAACAACTTGACAGGTACAGAGGCTGAACAACTTCGGATGAAAATATCAGCTACCCTCTCCAGTGCCAAACTGCCTCCCTCAAATCTTACACCACAGGAAAGGAGAGCCATAACATCACTCAGCCAGGACCGAAACATCACCATTTTACCAGCGGACAAAGGAAGATGCACAGTAATACTCAACACATCTGACTACCAGGAGAAAATAACCGCTCTACTGAATGACAGTAACACCTATGAGCACCTGAAGAGGGACCCGACTAACACCTTTAAAAAGAAAGTCATTGATTATCTACAAAAACTCGAAAAGGAGAAAACAATCAATCGATCATTGTATTATAGACTGTACCCGGGGGAGGCCACTCCCTGTCTGTATGGACTTCCAAAAATACACAAAGAAGGTACACCTCTCAGACCCATCGTGAGCAGCATGAACTCAGTGACATACAATGTTGCTAAACATCTGGCTGGTATTTTAGCTCCTCTGGTTGGTAACACACCTCATCATATTAAAAACTCCATTGATTTCACCAACAAAGTTCAACATTTGAAGCTGACCCCGGGAGAAACTCTTGTATCATATGATGTGACTTCTCTGTTCACATGCATACCCATTTCTGAAGCAATAGAAACTGTCAAAAAAAGACTTCTACAGGACAAGGATTTGGACAAAAGGACCAACTTAACCCCAGACCACATCTGCACCCTGCTGGATCTCTGCCTCTCCACCACTTATTTCAAGTTCAATGACAGTTTTTACAGACAGAAGCACGGCTGTGCCATGGGATCTCCAGTGTCACCCATTGTTGCTAATCTTTACATGGAGGAAGTGGAACAGAGAGCCCTAAACTCCTATGAGGGGACAACTCCAAGCCATTGGTTCAGATACGTGGATGATACCTGTGTCAAAATCCAAGCCAGGGAGGTGGAAGCGTTTACCAGACACATTAACTCTGTTGATAACAACATCAAGTTCACCAGAGAGGATGCTAACGACAATAAGCTGCCTTTTTTGGACTGTTTGGTGCATATGGAGGGAGATGACAGTCTCAACATTGAAGTTTACAGAAAACCAACCCACACAGACCAATATCTCCTGTTCGACTCTCACCATCCACTGGAGCACAAACTTTCTGTCATCAGAACTTTACAGCATCGGGCAGAACACATCCCCACAAGGACAGAAGGGAAGGAAAAGGAACAGAAACACATCAAAAAATCTCTGCAAACATGTGGATATCCCAACTGGGCTTTTGTCAAGTCAGCAAGGAAATCTGTTAAACACAATAATGAACAGAAAAAGTCTAACAGACGGAAAAACATTGTCATTCCTTATGTTGCTGGAGTCTCAGAGAATTTCAGAAGGATTTTCAACAAACACAACATCCCAGTACATTTCAAACCTAGCAGGACTCTCAGACAGAGGTTGGTCCACCCTAAAGACCAAACCCCCACACACAAACAGAGTGGTGTGGTTTATGCAGTCCAGTGCAGCGAAGTCTGCTCAGACCGTTACATCGGAGAAACGAAGCAACCTATCCACAAAAGAATGTCTCAACATAGGAGAGCAACCTCCTCTGGACAAAACTCAGCTGTTCACCTCCACCTCACGGACAAGGGTCACTCATTTGAGGACCAGAATGTTCAAATTTTGGACCGAGAGCACAGATGGTTTGAGAGGGGGGTGAAGGAAGCTGTGTATGTTAAGAGAGAAAAACCTTCTCTTAACAGAGGAGGAGGTCTGAGATTTCAACTTTCTAAGACTTATAACTCAGTTTTGGATTTGATTCCGAAACGTTTTACACTGGATGGGAGCAGGGATGTCTTGTCTGTAAATTAGACTAACAAAGTTCTCTGAGTAGCCTCTGTTGTTGTTTGGGAGGTGTTTTTTGTCAATTTACATACAGTTTTGTGTCTTCTACCAGAGACCTCAAGGGAACCTCCTACTGTTAAGGTGTGATCTTTCAATTTACATGTATGTGTTACAAACCCCCTTCTGTTAAGCTGTGATGTGTTGTTTTGTCAATTTAAATAGAATGGGCATGTTATCTCAGGTATTTTGTGGTGTTATTTCAGTTTCCAATTTCATATGTTGGTGCGTGGCTTGTCAGCCTGTATAAAACTTCTCGGTCTCACAGCTTCCATTCATTCAGAATTGAAAAAGACTTCTGGACAGAAGTCGAAACGTTTTCTGCAACAAATAAAGTCCAGTTGATCCTGTATTGAACGCCTTTTTTGATTTTATCATGTCCTGGACGACTGAGAATCTTCACCAGCAGATATATGGGA
Source organism: Garcialebias charrua (assembly GCA_038048925.1). Taxonomy (NCBI): domain Eukaryota; kingdom Metazoa; phylum Chordata; class Actinopteri; order Cyprinodontiformes; family Rivulidae; genus Garcialebias; species Garcialebias charrua. The sequence continues at coordinate 17,880 of JBBPBX010016217.1, forward strand.
TTAAATTAGATAAAACAAGGGTTATTATTCACAGCTAAACTGCTTTCCTCTGGTGTGGATTTTCATGTGTTTGTTTAAATTATACTTCTGTCCAAACCTTTGTCCACAAAGATAACAAGCAAATGCTTTATGTCCTGTGTGGACTATCATGTGTGTGTTTAAATTTGACTTCCGTCCAAACCTTTGTCCACAAAGATCACAAGCAAATGCTTTCTGTCTTGTGTGGACTATCATGTGTGTGTTTAAATGTGACTTCCGTCCAAACCTTTGTCCACAATGATCACAAGCAAATGCTTTTTGTCCTGTGTGAACTATCATGTGTTGTTTAAATATGACTTCAGTCCAAACCTTTGTCCACAAAGATCACAAGCAAATGCTTTCTGTCCTGTGTGGACTATCATGTGTTTGTTTAATATGACTTCAGTCCAAACCTTTGTCCACAAAGATCACAAGCAAATGCTTTATGTCCTGTGTGGACTATCATGTGTGTGTTTAAAGTTGACTTCCGTCCAAACCTTTGTCCACAAAGATCACAAGCAAATGCTTTCTGTCCTGTGTGGACTATCATGTGTGTGTTTAAATGTGACTTCCGTCCAAACCTTTGTCCACAAAGATCACAAGCAAATGCTTTTTGTCCTGTGTGAACTATCATGTGTCTGTTTAAATGTGACTTCAGTCCAAACCTTTGTCCACAAAGATCACAAGCAAATGCTTTCTGTCCTGTGTGGACTATCATGTGTCTGTTTAAATGTGACTTCAGTCCAAACCTTTGTCCACAAAGATCACAAGCAAATGCTTTCTGTCCTGTGTGGACTATCATGTGTCTGTTTAAATTTGACTTCTGTCCAAACCTTTGTCCACAAAGGTCACAAGCAAATGCTTTCTGTCCTGTGTGAACCATCATGTGTGTTTTGAGAACACCCTTTTTGTCAAATTTTTTTCCACAGTCTTCACAACTAAATGAGTTCTGTTTTGACTGTTTTTTCTTGACTGAGCCTCCAGTTTTCTTCACTTCAAAACGTTCCTTGACAACCAAACAACTTGAAGACATCACTGACTGACTTGTCTTGTGAAATTGTTTCCCATGCTCACTGAAGCTGCAAGACTTCTTAACAGTGTGTACGTCTGACTCAGGAGCTCCGCTCTCCTTCCAGTCTTTGTCACTGTCTTCAGGTTCTGATCCATAGTCTGATAAGTCTTTTAGCTGAGAGTCAGAGTCATGCACATCATCGTCATCATCATCATCATCATCATCATCATCATCATCATCATCATCATCATCATCATCATCATCATCATCATCATCATCATCATCAGATTCCTCACTGACTTCAGTCTCTGAAGAGCTGCAATCATCTCCATAAGTATCTAGATCTGGGTTCCTGGTAGTCTCTGCTCCTCCACAGTCCTCTCCACCAGTTGCTGTTTTCATCTGGTCAACTGAGCTGCTGGTTGGAAGATCTTCCTCTTTTACTTGGTGCTGATAAAGCTGTAAAAACAGAGGTTTCTTTTCATCTTCCTCACTCTTCAAAGGAACAGCAGTGAATGCAAACCCAGTGTCATCAGTCTCCTTTTTCACACAAAACTGCTCTCCCTCTTGACTGGTCCACAGTTGCTCCTCTTCCTCCTTTATGTTGAGGGTCTCTGGATCCTGTTGGTCCACACCAAGCATCCGTACTTCAAGAGCTGCTTCTTTAACCAGCACCATCTGCTGAACATCTGCAGGGAACACTGAAAACATCAGACACAATTATAACTTTATATTCACACATACAGTGTTGCTTGAAAGTTTATAAAGCCTTTAAAACTTTTTTAATTTCTGCATAAAAATGAGCTAAAACATCATCAGATTTTCACACAAGTCGTAAAAGTACAATACCATTCCAATTTATTTATAGAGCACTTAAAACAGCAACAAGGCCAACCAAAGTGCTGTACAGTAGAAACAAACAAGCACAGCGGACAGGAAAACGTAAAATAAACATAAAATACAAATAGCAGCAGAAACTAACTAAAATGGCCAACACTGTATAGTACAGAGGATCAAAACAAATCACACCATGTTAAAGGCAAGAGAATAAAAGTGGGTTTTCAAGCGAGACTTAAATACTGTGAGTGTGGGAGCCTGCCTGACACTCAGTGGCAACTCATTCCACAGTCTTGGACCTGCAACAGAGAAAGCCCCGTCACCCCTGAGCTTACGACGGGTTTCTGGAACTGAAAGAAGCATCTGGTCTGCTGACCTCAGAGAGAGCGGTGGGACATATACTGTAGTAGATAAAGTAGATAAAGAGAACCCAGTTAAACAAATGAGACAAAAACATTATACTTGGTCGCTTATATATACTTGGTCACTTATATATTGAGGAAAATTATCCAATATTACATGTTTTTTCCTGAGATTAGTCAAGCTGTTTTATCAATAATGAACTAAATTACCTTAATTGTTGGGCTTTAGAACACACCTGTCTCTAAGCTGCACTTACAAAATTTAAGATAAATCATAATTTTGTACATAAATAAGACACTCTGGTTATTTAGCCGCGGGCATCCACCGTTCATCGTCAGGAACTGTGCCCCGAGACTGCTCGTCTGTGTGCAGCTTTCTTGTTGTAGTACAAGAATCAGACAGCAGATGGTGTTTCACAAAATATAGTATAGCTTGTTTTCAACACACAGACTGCAAGATCTTCACAGGTCTTCATGAAGCTTTGCTGTCTGACTCATGGGTTACAACCATTATACCTTCAAAATGAACACAACTATCTAAAATAATCACTGGACAGAACAGTGCCAAACACCTACGTAACTGAAATTATTTAAAAATTATTTACTGGTAAATATTATAGGGAGTGGTGGTGCAGAGGTTAGAGAAGGTGGACCTGTTATCAGAAGGTCGCTGGTCAACTCCCAGTACCGACAACATCAAAATGTGGGTGGGATAGGTGAAGCACCCACACTTGCCTCAACCCTCATCTGCCCCACTCTGGGTCCTTGAGCAAGGCCCTAACTTACACCACCTGCTTCCCTGGGCACCCTAGATGGCAGCTCTCTGCTCCACACAGAGGGCTGTGGTTGCTCAGTGGTCTGTGGTTGCATCAGGAAGGGCATCCAGTCTTAAAATAATTGTCATGTATTTGTGCGACTTATGCCCCTTTTCCACCAGTCGGCGCGGGTCGGTTATTGCGTAATATTTGCGTGCCAGACACGAGCTGGACGCCATTCCACCGGATTTTCCGAGCCGCGCCACACCAGGATTTTGGTCTCCTTTCAGAACAGTGACGCCCCGCGCTCATGCTAGCAGGCCGTCGCGTCATTGGTCGGGGGAAGGAGTCCTGCTGAAAATGGCTGCCACAGAAGCGAGCGAGCACGGAAGGACTTTACAATAAGATTAACACGGTAAAAACAATTGTTTTTAAATTTATAGCAAAAATGTGTCTTAAGCTGAACTTTTCCTTAAAAAATTCATGTAATGTTCAAATCCGCTTGATTTAACAAAGTAGGTCGGCCATGTGCACGCGCGTGGGTGGCTTTATTTCTTTAAAATGTAGGTAAATAAACGGATATAAAAATATATTTCATAGCTGACTTTATAGCACGAGGGTTCCTGAGCTTAACCGTTCCGTTCACGTAGTGGTCAAATCTGCTTGATTTAAAGTACCGTATTTTCTGGTGTATAGGTCGCATTGTCCAATTATTACCAATAGATTGGAAAAATCCCTAGATAGGTTGCACCTACGTTTAGCTCTGCTGCAAATGTCTGCCACAGGAGCGCACAGCAAGGCTTTTAAAAAGATTAACACTTAAAAACAATTCTTTGTTTGATAAAAATTATAGCAAATATGTGTCTGAGCTGAACTTTTCCTTAATAAATCAGAGTCAGAGAGTCTTTATTGTCATTTGCACCGCATGTGGTACATGTGATGAAAACGAGATTATGTACACGAGGTCCCAGTTACATCCAACAACAAATGAAAGAGAAAAACAGTAATAACATCTAGAACTAACTAAGAAAAACATGAACGTAATTGTGAAATGAGCTGGATTTAAAAATTTGTTTCGCCGAAAGTGATAAGCCATATATAGGTCGCACTGGTGTATAGGTCACAGGCCTTGAAAAAAACATAAAAAGGTGCGAGCTATACACCGGAAAATATGATAGGTTCGCCGCCACGTGCACGTTCCATGTGCCGCTCCACGCTTTATTTCTTTAAAATGTAGCTAAATAAACGTTTAAAAATATATTTCTTAGCTGACTTTATAGCACAAGGGTTCCTGAGCTTAACCGTTCCTTAATACATTCACGTAGTGGTCAAATCTGCTGGATTTAAATTGTTTAAATTGTGAGCCGCCTGGCCTTGTGGTGCGGACACAACAACCTCACTCTCAACGTGGAGAAGACAAAGGAGATTGTTGTGGACTTCAGGAAGAGGGATGCCCAACATGCCCCTCTGACCATCAACAGCACCGCAGTGGAGAGAGTAGACAGCACCAAGTTCCTGGGAGTGCACGTCTCAAAGGACCTGTCCTGGAGCAGGAACACTGCATCACTGGCCAAGAAGGCTCACCAGCGTCTCTACTTTCTCCGCAAGCTGAAAAGGGCTGGAGCTTCAACCCCCATCATGTGCACCTTCTACAGAGGTGCCATAGAAAGTGTCCTGACCAGCTGCATCACTGTGTGGTTTGGTGCATGTACTGCATCCTGCCGCAAGAGCCTCCAGCGCATCGTGAGAGCAGCTGAGAAGATCGTCGGCACCTCCTTCCCCTCACTGCAGGACTTACACAGCAACCGCCTCACTCGGAAAGCCCTCTGCATGGCAGGTGATCCCACACACCCACTACACAGCTGCTTCAGACTGCTGCCATCAGGGAGGAGACTGAGAAGTCTCCAGGCTCGAACCAGCAGACTGAGAGACAGCTCTGTTCATCAGGCAGTCAGGATGCTAAACACTCTGCCTGCTCTGCCTCCCCATTTGAACTGCCTTAACACAAAAAACTTTCTCACACATTACCACACAACACAAAGATTTTAACACTGGACTCTGTGTCATCAAACGGGTTATTCACTAAACTCTCGGTCATGTGCTCATTCAGTTTGCACTACTCTCATATTTGCACTAATGTTTGTATTACATCACTGCCTATAGTCATACTACTGTTTACACTCACTGTTTACATACTACTGTTTACATTCACTGTTTACATTTATTAATACTGTTTACATTTATTACTACTGTTTACATTTATTACTACTGTTTACATTTACACTACTTTTATATCTACACTACTGCTGATACATATACAGTATTCTCTGACCAGCCTTATTTAAGGATGCCCAATGTGCCTTACTGCATATGCCACTTTTGCCTCTATACCAACATCAACTACTACCTCATACATATACTGTGTACATTAACTCATATGCTGCTTTGCCACTCTTTGCAAATGTCAATGCTAGAACCTTCAGTTTATTTTATAGATATACTTTTTATACTTTTTTATACTACTATGCAAAAACTCAGGACAGTATTACACTTTTATTATTTCATTTTATGCTTATGTTCATTAAATGTTTAGTGTTTTAGTGTTGGTGTAAATTTTCATACTTTTATACTACTATGCAAAAACTCAGGACAGTGTTACACTTTTACTATTTTATGCTTATGTTTATTAAATGTTTCAGTGTTTTAGTGTTTAAATGGTTACTGTTGCACCGAGGGACTGAGAGAAACGCAATTTCAATCCTGTGTATGTCCTGTACATATTGCAGTTCTGACAATAAAGTTGACTTTGACTTGAGTTTGACTTTTTTGCTTTGACTTCTTCCAAACCTGATGCGGGGGTGTGGTCGGGAGATGGAGTAGTCGCGCTTGCCAGTGCTCCGGTTAAAACTTATTTCTTAGCACCACCAAGCCCTCTACATTTACTTTTTTTTGCCTATTATCACGCACACAACTTCCACTAGGGCTATGCGATATGACGATATATATCGTGGGGACGATAGAAACGTGTCTATCGTGCTACTTTCCTTCTATCGTCTCTATCGTGATAAATAAGAATAAAAAAATAACTGTCGCAAAGAAGCTTCATATGGGGTTTTGCGAGATGACGGCGCTGCTTTATGTTTGACGCACGCGCGGGGTTGCGACACATGCTTTACGTTGTTAAACTCGAGAGCAACAGAGCCGCACGCGCATGAAGCCGGCCGGTGTCTCAACAAGGAGAAAACAGCTGCACACACAGATAATATATATCTGTGTATATATATCTATGGCTGCACAGGCAGCCCAAGAAGAATAACTTTTACCAAAAAGAGGGGGAAGCTCACCTTGTTAGCTTCCATTATTTCGCTCCGCTGAAACTCGGAGACAAAATGGGTCCAGAGGACACGAACCCAGAGTCCAACCGAGTCCGAACTCGGGTCCAGTTAACCAATACAAAACAGACCAGAGACACAACAGAACCGCAATCAAACGCAACGTTTTCTCTTTTCTGTTTCTTGCTTTGTTTACTCAAACTTCAGAGCGGATTTCTTCTTCGTGAGTTTCATTAGCAGCTGTTGTTTTACCGCCACCTGCAGGAAAAATTTGGACCAAAGTAGAAAAGGAGTTGTTGGGGCGGCCGTGGTGTAGTGGTAATGGCAGTCGTCTCCCGATCGGAAAGTTGGCGGTTCGACTCCCGGGACCCGCACCATGTGTCGTTGTGTCCTTGGGCAAGACACTTAACCCTGAGTTGCTCCCGGTAGGACTGGAAAGCACCTTGCATGGTAGTCTGCCGCCACCGGTTTATGAATGTTTGTAGCATTCAATATATGTGTAGCACTTTGAGATTTTCAGTAATGAAAAGTGCGTTATAAATTGAATTATTATTATTATTATTATTGTTTGTTTGTTTGTTAATTTATTCATTTTATAATATGAAATACAACAATTAACGTATTCATAATAGAAAAAAAATAAAATGAAAGGTAGCAGATGAAGAATAAATCTTATTAAATCTGCTCCTTATTCATCTAATAACAGTTCAAACAATATTTTCTATAATAACAAAATAAGTAAATAACTCAGTCAATTTTCAATTCACATATATCACACATTAAATTAGATTCATTTATTTTTTTTAGCAATTCATTTTTTACCAGTTTCTTAAATACAAGGAATGATTTGGCTTCCTTAACATTTGTCATTTGGCATTAAGTCATTCCATAATCGTACTCCTTGAATTAAGGTAGATCTTAGGTAGATCTAGTTTCTACTTTGGTCCAAATTTCCTTGTTCTTTTTGTTCACATTCTTATAATTGTAACTATCTGTAGTAAAATAATAAAATAAAAAAACTTTGGTCCAAATTTTTCCTGTACACACACACACACACACACACACACACACACACATCGTGTTGTATATATCGTGATATATATCGTTATCGTGATATAAAAAAGTCCATATCGTGATATATGATTTTTTCCATATCGCCCAGCCCTAACTTCCACCAAACCTTTCTTTCAAAGATTTTAAATTAAAAATGTCTCAAAAATCGACAAGATCGAAGAAGGACACTGAGAAGGATGACGCTGGCCTAACCCTTGAGGCAATTACGTCGCTGCTTGAGGAACACTGCGCGGCGCTGTCAGCTGAGTTCAAACAAACTTTCAATCAGCTGGATGTCAAACTGGTCCAGACCCGGCTCGCGGTAGAGGAACACGGCCAGCGTGTCTCATCACTGGAACTTGTCACTAACGACCTGAACCAGCGCATGTCGGAGGTGGAAAACACCTGCTCAACTCTGCAGGAGGAAAACACCAGACTAAAATCTAAATTAGCAGATTTAGAAAGTCGAAGCAGACGACAGAACCTTCGTATTCTGGGCCTACCGGAGTCTATTGAGAACGGACGCCCCACAGACTTCTTCTCCAACTTGCTGTGCGACATCTACGGGCGTGACACGCTTCCTTCTCCATCCGAACTGGACCAGGCCCATCGAATCCTCGCCCCGAAACCCGCCTCGGACCAGCGGCCGCGCCCGGTTATCCTGCAAGTGCACCGGGTCCAGGTGAAGGAGCTCCTGATCCGGGAGGCTCGACGCAGAGGTAAACTTGAATACCGGGGGAAACCGGTGCGGATCGTGGAGGATTACACCCCTGAAGTCATTAACCAGCGTGTGGAATATAAGGAAGTGATGGCTGCGCTGTACTCTCTGGGTTTAAAACCTGCTCTGCTTTTTCCTGCTCGACTCTGCGTGACTTTACCCGATGGACACAGAAAGTGGCTGGGTTCTGTGGAAGAGGCGCAGAAGTTCATGGACGCCTTACCTCAGGCTTCATAGTGCAAGTAATATTTAACTTTTCTTTTGACTGATGAGTAACGCGCTGTTCCCACACTGGCTTTGTTTATGTTTACACTAAACTTTTGTTTACATGAGGTGACGAACAGATGAGCAGGACTCTGCCCATACTCTGATTATCTGAGACTTTTTTAGTTTTTAGTGCGACTTTTTTGGTTTTGTATTTAGGCACATAAATAATTGAAGCATTCATGTATACAAATGGGTAAAATATATAATGTTTTCAATATATTATCTTGAACTATTAACATTTTTCCTCTTCTTGTTTACCTGTTGACTACAGTATCTTGGATTGAATCTTGAATCAGTCCTGGATTGATTGAAGATTTAATTTAAGATTAGGATTAATTTAACTTTATGTTTGTATGTGTGTGCGTGATTACCGGTACACATTTATGTGTATACATTTTTGGCCTTGCATACTTTTAAACTATTTTGTGAGGTGCTTATACATTTTTTCCCCCTTTCTCCCCTTTTATGATACTGGAGCACTAGTTTAAAAGTTAGACAAGAGTTACCTCAGGCTTCACAGCGCAAGTAATATTTAACTTTTCTTTTGACTGATGAGCAACGCGCTGTTCCCGCACTAGCTTTGTTTATGTTTACACTAAACTTTTGTTTACATGAGGTGACGAACAGATGAGCAGGACTCTGCTAATACTCTGATTATCTGAGACTTTTTAGTTTTTAGTGTGGCTTTTTGGTTTTGTATTTAGGCACATAAATAATTGAAGTAGGCCTATTCATGCATAAAAATGGATGAAATATATAATGTTTTCAATATATTATTTTGAACTATTAACATTTTTCCTCTTCTGGTTTACCTGTTGACAATCTTGGGTTGAATCTTGAATTAGTCTTGGATTGATTGAAGATTTAATTTAAGATTAAGATTAATTTAACTTTATGTTTGTATGTGTGTGCGTGATCACACATCTATGTGTACATTTTTGGCCTTGCATGAGGTGCTTATACATTTTTTTCCCCTCTTATGATACTGGAGCACTAGTTTAAAAGTTAGACAGGAGACTTATTTTTTTTTTTATGGAGCTTGCTGCTTCTGTTTTTTGCAGCTGTCCAGGGTGGGAAAGGGAGGGGGGTGGGGGGTCCATCACTGCCATTAATTTATATTTTCTTTCACTTTGCCAAGAACTGCACAGCCATCAACACATTAGACTGTATTACCTACCTTTCTTATACAAATTATTAGTAATATGAGTGGTCAGTTGGTGTTGTCAAGCTGGAACGTCAAAGGTTTGAACCACCCCGTCAAGAGAAGGAAGGTGCTTTCTCATTTAAAACAGTTAAATACAGGCATTGCTTTCCTGCAGGAGACTCACATTAGAAGTGACGATAGCAAACGATTACTGCAAACATGGCACGGGCAGAGTTTCCATTCCTCCTTTCGAGCAAAGGCTCGGGGCGTCTCGATCCTCATCAGTCAAGACATTTCATTTGAACCTTTTCAAGTTAACTCAGATAAATATGGTCGTTTTGTGATTGTTTCCGGTAAATTGTACAACACACCAGTAGTGCTAGTTAACGTTTATGCCCCAAATACGGATGATGTTGGTTTCTTTGAGAAATTATTTTCACTGCTCCCGGACCTAAACACATACTCATTGATACTCAGTGGTGACTTGAACTGCTGGTTGGATCCAGTTTTGGACAGATCCTCTACAAACCCTGCCACAGCCAGCAGGTCGTCCCACACTATCCGTGCCTTTCTATCTAAGTATGGCCTGTGCGATGTATGGCGTTTTTTACACCCAGCTGAGAGAGAATATTCTTTTTTTTCTCATGTTCATCACTCATACTCGAGGATCGATTACTTTTTCATGGACAACAAACTTCTTCCCTCTGTCCGTGGCTGTGACTACCACAGTATTGTCATCTCAGACCATGCACCTGTCACTCTGTCTCTGTCTCTCCCTGACATTCCTCTAAGGAGTAGACAGTTGAGATTCAATTCAACGTTGCTGTCAAACAATGATTTCGTTACATTTATAGAAAAATAAATAACCTTCTTTCTATCCATAAACAGAACTCCTGGGATCCCACTGTCAACCGTTTGGGATACCCTTAAAGTGCGTCTTTCACGTTAAACACATGTTGTTGCCTTTTCAACCTAACATGTCTAAAACTCCAATTTTCATCAAAAATGCAGATCATATCTCAAAATAAAATGTGCTACTACTACCTTTTTTGTCTTCCCTCGCTACTCTGTCTAAAAATAGTGCCCTCAGCGGTAAACCGGAAGTGACATCACAGGAGAGACTCATTCCTGCTTTAGCTAAGAAAGATATGGGATCGCACCAGGAGGAGGCGACAGATTACAAAGTTGTTTTGACATAAGTATGTCATCTCTGACTATTACATCAAATATCTAGCCAAATAACTTCTAGATATATACTACCTAAAGCTAAAAATGGTTTATATTTACATATAGCCTAAATATAGAGATACATACAGCATTAATTACACCACTGATGGATTTAACTACATAAGCCTTAGCTCCCTAAACAATTACTTTTTCCATCCTAAACCACTCAGTGGATATTTTTTCTGCTTTCAGAGTGTAATTATAAAGGGCTTATTTACTAAACGATTGCCTGTATAGCATATTTGAGATGAAATTCGATTTTTTATTAATTTTTTAAGACATGCAACACGGTCGCGCTAGCATAAAATTAGCATTGTTTTTTGTTCCATCTAAAGTCATTTATATCTCCTAAACCACTAAGTGGATATTTTTTCTGCTTTCAGAGTGTAATTATAAAGGGCTGATTTACTAAACAATTGTCTGTATAGCACATTTGAGATGAAATTCAATTTTTTAAGACATGCAACACGGTCGCGCTAGCATAAAATTAGCATAGTTTTTTGTTCCATCTAAAGTCATTTATATCTCCTAAACCACTCAGTGGATTTTTTCTGCTTTCAGAGTGTAATTATAAAGGGCTTATTTACTAAACGATTGCCTGTATAGCACATTTGAGATGAAATTCAATTTTTTATTAATTTTTTAAGACGCAACCGGGTGGACCTAGCTGCGGTTTAGCTCTGTATATTTCGTAATTTATAGTTCCTAACCTAAACCACTTTCAACCAAAAGATTAATAAATTATATTCATGTCTTTACTTCTGAAGTCAATCCTGTGTTCGTTCAGGTCGCTGTCGTTGTAATCCTCCTGACAAATGGGGTCAATTCACGGAGTTGTTCGTGACGCTTCTGTTGGTCAAATCCTGCCTTTTCATCCGGACAAACCTCACCCAAGCTCTGAAAGCTGGGTTTTTTTGGTGCAGGAAATCGATGTCCAGACAAACTGGAGTTTGAACAACCCCCGCACACACAAATATTAACCATTGTTGGACCTTTTTCACTTCAATACAACTCAATACAAAACAACAACTTCCGACTATGACGCCCCCTCCACTTTCGTCACGTGACTCCAAAACCGCATGTTTTTTTAGGCTCAGTTTTTTTCCCCTGATTTGTGTCTGTAAGGCTATTGGTATTTATTTGGAAAGCAGGGAGGATTATCAAAATTACTTTATTACCTCTAAATATTATGTTTCTGCCCAAAAAACTAACATGAAACATGCACTTTAAGGCCTATCTTAGGGGACAAATCATTTCATATACCGCCCGGCTGAGGCAAAAATCTCAAAAAGAAAGAACTGATTTAACCCAGCAGATAAAAGAAATTGATCAACAATATGCTCAAAACAAATGCCCTAATCTGTACAAAAAAAAGTAGAACTCAAAACTAAGTTTGATTTATTGTCTACATACTCAATAGAACAATCACTTTTGAAAAGTAAATCATCATTTTACATACATGGAGAAAAGTCAGGAAAACTACTGGCAAATCAGTTGAAGGGTGCCATGGCTAAACAAATCATCCCTAAGATCCAATTAAAGAACGGCACCATAACTCTAGATCATTTACAAATTAACAGAGCATTTAAGGACTTTTATTCCCATTTATATACTTCAGAATCCCAAACCAACAAGAATTTATCTTCTCAGTTTTTCGAAAAGACCAATATGCCAAAACTCACACCCAACCTGAAAGATGCACTGGAGATCCCAATATCCCTGACAGAAATTGTGTCAGCTGTATCGGTAATGCAGTCTGGCAAATGTCCGGGTCCTGACGGCTTCCCTACTGAATTTTTTAAGAAATTTTCTCCATTACTTTCCCCACTCCTACACTCGGTTCTCTCAGAGTCGTTTGACCAAGGATCCCTTCCAAAATCTTTCTTAGAGGCCTGCATTACCCTCATTGCAAAGAAAGGAAAAGACCCAACTCATTGTTCCTCTTATCGACCAATCTCCCTTTTAAATACAGATGCCAAAATTTTAGCCAAAGTTCTTGCTCAAAGGTTGGAAAAGATCCTTCCTTTCATCATATCAAAAGACCAGACTGGATTCATTAAAGGCAGGCACTCCTTTTTTAATATCAGACGCCTTTTGGACATTATTTATTCTCCTTCGGATACTGTTCCTGAGTGTGTTATTTCCCTTGATGCGGAGAAAGCATTTGATCGGGTTGAATGGGACTACTTGTTTAATGTTCTTGACAAATTTGGTTTTGGCCCCAATTTCATTACATGGGTGCAATTAATTTATTCACATCCCACCGCAACCATTCGTACCAACTCTCAGATATCGAAACCATTCAGTCTACATCGAGGAACTCGCCAGGGATGCCCACTGAGCCCTTTGCTCTTTGACCTGGCAATTGAACCTCTTGCCACTGCTTTGCGGTCCTGTGACACAATTTCAGGAATCTGGAGAGGCGATATGGAGCACAAGGTCTCCCTTTATGCTGATGACCTTTTACTTTTCATTTCTCATCCGACTGACACGTTGCCTTCCGTTTTATCATTACTTGAGGAATTTGGAATAAATTCTGGTTACAAATTAAACCTGAGTAAAAGTGTAATTTTCCCTGTTAATACCCTGGCGCAGACTCTTGACTTTAGTAAATGGCCTTTTAAAATTGAGAAGATAAAATTCTCTTACCTGGGTGTTACAGTTACGAGGAGGTATAAAGATTTATATCAAGAAAATTTTGTCTCTCTGTTGAATCAGACAAAGCAGGCATTATCCCGATGGTCACCGCTTTCCACTTCCCTCATAGGCCGTATTAACTCAGTCAAGATGGTCACTTTACCTAAGTTTTTATATCTCTTTCAAAATATTCCTGTTTTTATCCCTGGTTCATTCTTTGTTCAGTTAGATTCCATCATTTCATCATATCTGTGGCAAGGAAAACGTCCACGCTTAAATAAGACATATCTCCAAAAAACTAAGGCCGCAGGCGGTCTTGCCCTTCCAAATTTCCGCTTTTATTATTGGGCAGCAAACTTGCACTGTCTAGCATTCTGGTCATTCTATTACAACAGGCCTGACAGCCCTGACTGGGTAGAGATGGAGTCACAGTGTTCTGGGAAATGGTCCACCGTGGCTTTCTTGGGATCCTCATTCCCGCTTCCACCACTTACAACTGTTATAAATCCAGTTATAAAACACTCACTAAAAATCTGGGCACAATTTCGTAAATGTTTTGATTTCTCTAGTTTCTCTCTCTATAGCCCTATCATGTCTAACCAACTTTTCAAACCCTCATCTCAGGACTCTGTTTTTAAAGAATGGCAAAGAAGGGGTATAGTACGCTTCAATGACTTATTTCTCAATAACACGTTAGCTTCATTTCAACAACTATGTGAAAAATTTAGTCTTCCCCAGTCCAATTTTTTTAGGTATCTCCAAATACGGCACTTTATTACTCTTCATTTGTCCAGCCTCTCCATTTCAACTGATAGCAGTATTGTTGACACTATTCTTTCTCTAGACCCAAATAAAAAACATTCCATTTCATTCATTTACAGTAAACTATTGGATTTGAAGCGTGCTTCCTCAGATAAAATCAAAGCTGCTTGGGAAGAGGATCTTGGCTCCTCTATTTCAGAGGACTCTTGGACCTCCATACTCAGACTGGTGAGCTCCAGTTCTCTCTGTGCTAGACATTGTCTAATACAATTTAAAGTGGTGCACAGAGCTCACATCTCTAAACTGAAATTGTCCTCTATGTATCCTGATGTCAGCCCATACTGTGTGAGATGCAAACATGCTGAAGCCTCTCTCTCCCATATGTTTTGGTTTTGCCCATCTCTGAACAAATATTGGCGGGAAATCTTTCAGACTTTATCACGTGTACTAGATACACGTCTGAATCCTGACCCACTGATTGCTCTGTTTGGTCTTGTAGAGGGCATGACAAACCTAAATAAAAACCAACAACACGTAATATCGTTCACCTCTCTCCTGGCCAGACGAGCTATTTTGCTAAGGTGGAAAGAACCGTCTCCACCCACTCACGCTCAGTGGTTGGCTGACATCATGTCCTGTTTAAAGCTGGAGAAAATCAGATTCACACTCCAACAGAAAGAGGGTAAATTTGAGAATGTTTGGGGACCTTTCCTGAATCTATTCCAGTCTCTTTGACAACACAACTCATTCAGGTTAATGCAGTCTCTTGGCTATTTTACCTTTTATTTATTTTTTCCTTTTCCTTTTGGCAGTGATTGGGTAGGGATTATTTTTTATTTTATTTTTTTCCTTTGGTGTGGATTATAATGTACATGTTGCAATTCAGATTGACTCAGTTTAATAATGTCTTCACTAATGGTTACATGCAAATGTTTCATTACCATCTTTGCTGTTTAATGATATTGGGGGGTTTTTTTGGAGGAAAAAAATGAAAAATTCAATAAAAAGCTCTTGAATTTGAATTCTTCCAAACCTGTCGCATGCGCTACGAAAATAAATGATAAAAAATTGAATTTTATTTAAAATAACTCCAACAGCTTAAAGTTTGTACATGAACATCTTGTGATCACATTCTGTTAGTTAATAAAAAATCTGCGGTGTGGTTTATGAACAATTTGATACTATGTGTTACAAAGTACCGGTACTAGGAAGCAAAAAAAAGAAGCTAGCCTCCACATATTTATGTCTATAAAAAAATCAAATTTTATTTAAAATAACTCCAACAGCTTACAGTTTGTACATGAACATCTTGTGATTACATTCTGTTAGTTAAAAAAAAATCTGCGGTGTGGTTTATGAACTATTTGATGCTATGTGTTACAAAGTACTAGGGGGAAAAAAGAAGCTAGCCTCCACATATTTATGTCTATAAAAAATCAATTAAAAAAAAACTCCAACAGCTTACTGTTTGTACATGAACATCTTGTGATTACATTCTGTTAGTTTGAAGAAAAAAACAAAAACAGTATCTAGAGTGAATTAACCACGTTTTTCTTCTTTTACAGTCAACAGAAAAGAGTCACCAGAATTGAACAACCTGTGTCTTCTTCTGGATAAAGCCTTGAGACAACAGATGGAAATTTGTTAGTTCTGTACATTTTTCACTTCTTTCTTTTCCTATTAAATTTTTTTTTCCTTAAGTGGTGTCCTGGAACATTCAATTTCATAAACTTATTTTACAATGTTAAGTGTGTATAGTGTTTAAATCCATACTAGAAGTTAAGATAATTTTCCATTTGCATTTGACCTTTAAAGAATCATAAAAACTGTTATTACGTTATAAATTATTTGGTTCTAGGATGAAGTCAGACAAAAACAGTCAAAAATTCAAAGTTGCTAAAGTCATTTGGACAGTTTAAAGTTAAAGTTCACAGACCATCCATCCATCTATCCATCCATCCATCATCTGCACCCAGCAGCAGCTTTACCAGGGAGACACCGGCATCAACATCCACCCCCTTCAGCTCCTAGGAGGACCTCAAGGTGTTCACAGACCATCCATCATCCATCCATCTGCACCCAGCAGCAGCTTTACCAGAGACACAGGCATCAACATTCACCCCTTCAGCTCCTAGGAGGACCTCAAGGTGTTCACAGACCATCCATCCATCATCCATCCATCTGCACCCAGCAGCAGCTTTACCAGGGAGACACAGGCATCAACATTCACCCCTTCAGCTCCTAGAAGGACCTCAAGGTGATCACAGACCATCCATCCATCATCTGCGTCCAGCAGCAGCTTTACCAGGGAGACACTGGCAGTTTCAAAGATCACAGTGTGATGTTTTAAATCAATCAACTTTATTTCTAAAGCACATTTTAAAAACCACAGGGTCAACCAATGTGCTGTACAATAACATAAAACACAAACACAAAAAACTTTCTCACACATTACCACTCAACACAAAGTTTTTAACACTGGACCCTGTGTCATCGAACGGGTTATTCACTAAACTCTCGGTCATGTGCTCATTCAGTTTGCACTACTCATATTTGCACTAATGTTTGTATTACATTACTGCCTATAGTCATACTACTGTTTACATTCACTGTTTACATTTATTAATATGGTTTACATTTATTACTACTGTTTTACATTTATTACTACTGTTTACATTTACACTACTTTTATATCTACACTACTGCTGATACATATACAGTATTCTCTGATTAGCCTTATCTAAGGATGCCAAATGTGCCTTATGTGCCTTACTGCATATGCCACTTTGCCTCTATACCAACATCAACTACCTCATACATATACTGTGTACATTAACTCATATGCTGCTGTGCCACTCTTTGCAAATGTCAATGCTAGAACCTTCAGTTTATTTTATAGATATACTTTTTATACTTTTTATACTACTATGAAAAAACTCAGGACAGTATTACACTTTTATTATTTCATTTTATGCTTATGTTCATTGGGTGTTTGGTGTTTTAGGGGTGTTTGGTGTTTCAGTGTTGGTGTAAATTTTCATACTTTTATACTACTATGAAAAAACTCAGGACAGTGTTACACTTTTACTATTTTATGCTTATGTTTATTAAATGTTTTAGTGTTTAGTGTTTAGATGGTTACTGTTGCACCGAGGGACTGAGAGAAACGCAATTTCAATCCTGTGTATGTCCTGTACATATTGCAGTTCTGACAATAAAGTTGACTTTGACTTTGAATCTTATTTGCAACAAATTCACCTACCGAGGTTGGAAGCTTGAAAAGTAAAAATTCTGGCAGAGTTTTATCTGTGTATCTGTACAGTCTTTGTCAAAAGAAATGTCCAATTCCAGATGTTCTGTCGGTGTCCAGATAACCAGTGTGCAGCTCTGCAGCTCCAGGCACGTCACTGTCAGCTGAACCTGGAAGAATAAATGTACAATATGGTCTAATGAAGGTTTATAATTACCTGTCACATTATTTCATCCCCCCCCCCCCTCCATTTACCCTTTATTTACACAGGTAGTCTCACTGAGTCACGAGAACTCATTTTAAAGAGAGACCTTTTTAGGGAGCAGATGGTGGAGGTTAACGGCCTTGCTCAAGGGCCCAGAGTGGGGCAAATGAGGGTGGAGGCAGGTGTGGTGTTTCACCTTTGTCCACCCACATTTTTTGATTTTGACGGTACCGGAAGTTGAACCTGAGACTTTCCAATCACAGGCCCACCTTCTCTAACCTCTGCGCCACCACTCCCCCAATAATTCATATATTGTAAGTTACAACATTTACTCACCTGCAGGTAGAATCCACTTTGCCCATTGGGAAGAATGAGGTACTTCTCATCTTCTAAACATCTGATCACAATCTGGCCAATAGAAACTCTGAAAATGAAATGAAGCTATTTAGAGGACTTTAATCTCTAGGAGCTGCACTGAGTACAAAAATCTATCCAGGCTTGCACCAAACTAAAAACACTATCATTACAAATGCAATTAAAGTAATTAATAAAAATAAAACAATTATCAGCAGTTATTCCACAGTATTGCAGCAGCGTGGTAGCCTGACCCTGCAGTGCGTGAACAACCTGCTTGTATTACACCCGATGCTGAAACTAACAGCCAGACTCGGTGAAGGAGGACTTTAAGGCTTTAGCTGGGCTCTGTATCTGCTTCAAGATAAATAAGAATGTGCTCCACCTGTTTCAGAGCTTTTCAGCTTGTTCATTGCTTCACCGTAATATGCTAGTATATTAAGCTAAATATGCTAGTAGAAGTAATCTGTAGCCACTTCTTCAACTCGTCCTCCATCCCTCCTTCGTCTGCAGCAGGATGATTATACAGGTATTGTTTAAATTAAATTCACAAAGCTCGGACTAACTTCGCTCGCACTGTTCACACAAACGTAGTTTTCGCTCCGCCTGAAGTCGCGCACATATTACAGGCAAAACGTCATCAAAACGATTTACTTACGGTTCTGAAAATGCATGCACACTGTAAATTGTGTAAATACACAACAATACCATGAGTACTGTGCACCAAAACAATTTACTGACTTACTTTTTGGTCATATCTTGCCGTGTAAAGGTGATCAGACGACTCGACTCCTTTGCAAGTCATGGACTTAATGCAAACTGCGCATGCGTATTAACCATAGTTGCCAAGTCTGCTTATTTCAAGCGACATTGGGCTTGTTTATTCCTGGAGCCGCTTATAAATTTGTGAGCCGCTTGTGACGTTTTTGGGCTTGCCTTGGGCGTTGAGTCGCGTATTTGGGCTTGTTTTTCTGTCAAACAGTAATGCGCAGGGCTGCCAACTCTCACGCAGTGACCGTGAGACACACGCATCCGAGTGGTTTCACACGCTCTCACGCCGCATTAACTTTTCTCATGCTGAAACTGACAAACGTCAAAATCTCAACTCCGTTCCACTTCCGTATTGGGAAAATACAAGAGTCCGCTCCACGTTTTCACCACAACCCTTGGTGTTTTGCACAAGAAAATCCACGTTGTTGTTATCAGTCCGTATTTTTGCTCCAACCTTCCATCTTACCTGCAGTTTGCAAAGCAGAAAGTCACTCACGGAGCAAGAGCTCGGTGTGTGCGGCAAATTGAAGAAAAAGAAAGAAGAGGTGAGTCGGTAACATTATCAAACATGAAAGGAAAAACGAGGTGGATGGAGCAGAGAGGGAAAGTGAAGAATATTATGCTTTTATATACTTTACTGATTGAAACTATTTTACAAATGGTATAAATCGCAACTGTTTTTATGTGCTATAATCAAGTGTTTATGCAATCATGTGTTAAGTGCCTTACAACACATAAATCCATAGTAAAACGTACACAGACACATTAAACTTTTCTAAACTGATTTAACTTAAAGAGTCACGCACACACAGAAGCACAAAACAATCAGATCTTCAGGAAACAGCCAAGGCGCATAAATTATCTGATTGCCAGGGACCAAAGCTTATCAGTGAGATTGACCAATCAGAGGCCAGAAGAAGCAGCAGAGCGCCATCTCCATAATAATGCAGGGTGATGATTTTGCAAGGCACCTACAAATTTTCAGCATTCCAGGAGAAAATTTCTTAAGCCCGAGATACACTGAAGCGTCCTCCGTATACGCGCGTATACGCGCATATTTTGTGCGTATGTTTTTGCTGCTATACTTCAGCTCACGTTCTCCTTGTTGTAATATGAGCAGCTGTGCACGGAGGGGACTCAACTGAGCTCGCTGATTGGTCACTTGCTGACACGCCTACTGAAATGATTGACAGATTTCAGTCAGCTGAAAGTGAAACCTTTCAGAATGCATCATGAGCAGCTCGCTCAGACTTCTGCGGTGTTCTGATACGGTGTTTCTACTATATATGTTATAAAAAGTTCTCTCAGAAATAAAAATAATAACAGGGAGCGCTTTTCCTGCAGCACACAGCCCACCAGGGAATATTTAAAACATCGCGCACCCAGGTAGGACCTGAATTCATTCATTTCAATCATCGAGTGAACGGAGGAAGAAGCGGTTACTTGACTTTAGGCAAAAAAACAAAAGAAAAGGCCCGATCAGCGATAAAGAAGGGGAATTTATTTCATTTGTGTAACATACAAAACAGTCCGGCGCCGGGAAGTTTATGGTCAGACACCGCGTATCGCGCACGCGTAGTAAAAAAAAAGCTTTGCGCGTACATGCCCTGAGGGGCTACGCGGGGCTACGCTTTTGCCTTGGCGTACGTACGCTGCGTATAGGCGTACCGTGAGGACGCTCGAGTGTATCTCGGCCTTCAGGGACAGGTTCTTGCTCCAATCTTTATTTTTATTTATTTATTTGTTCATTTTACATTTTGTAAAGAAAAAAACATTTTTACATTTTAACAATCAAATGAAAAAGGAAAAAAAAAAAACATAAAATGAAAGGAGACAGGGAGAAGAAAAAAATCTTATTTTACCTGCCCCTTATTTCTATAATAACAAAAAAAAAGCGAGATCAATAAAAATAACTCAATCAAATGTACAAATTTCCAAGCCACTCAACAATGATACAAAATTTAAGCTATTTACATGATTTGAATACACATTTAAGTTTTAGTACAATTTGACAATTTGAGTATTTAGTATCTAATTAACATATTAGCTTTAATAAAAAAAAAAATTTTAATCCTTCAAAAGGGAAATAAAGTGTGCTGTTTGGCTAACCGGAGTCTGCCTAGCAACACCAAGAGCAGGTAAGATTGAATTGAAAATTAAGAATAAACACAAGTAGATAATGGTATCTTGTTAACTGAGTACATTTAAACCAACTTGACCATTAACCATTTTAATTCTTTAAAGGATTCTAAAATGTCCAGTAAAGTAAGACCATCGGTGGGACAAAAGCAAAGCATTTTGTTTTATTTAACAAACAAGCAAAGTCAGAAAAGACAGAGAGAAACACAACCAACAGAACAACAACAAGGAGAGACAGAACAACTGAGAATAACAGAACAGCAGCGAGGAGAGACAGAACAACAAGCAGAAGAGCAACAGATAGGACAGACAGAAGAATACATGGAAGACCAGGAGACAGGAGAGGCAGAAGAACAGCAACAAACGGTGTACCCCCAAGAGCAGCAACTCAGTCATGGCCCAAAGAGTCGCACAATGTCTGGTGCAGCATCCTATCAATGTGCTTTCAAAAATGGGTGGACCTCTACGTGGCCATTCATCAAAAGAGGGAGCCTCAACACGCATTACTGGTGTGCGGTATGTCGTGTTGAAAACAGCTGTTGCCACCAGGGTGTGACAGATGTAGTGTGGCACATAAAAAGCAAAAGACATCAAGACAAGCAACGGGCTCTTCAGTCTACAGCCTCAATCTCTCAATATGCTGTGTCTGCTCCTTCTGTTGGGGGGATGTCTGACCAAGAGCTTAAGGTATGCTGTGTGTCATGGTCTGTTCAAGTTTTCATTAGTTTTGTCATCTGCTCAATCGTGATACCGTATTTGTTTAAAGTTTTGACAAGTCAGTTTGTAATGTCATGTTTGTTTTACAGTTCTTCTCTTAGTTCTCTGCATATCATAAGAGCTTGTGTTTACATATGCCCTTATTTTTGTGCATCTACTACAGTATGTTGTGTGTTATATTTTTCCAATTACCGTAAACACCGGAGGAAAATACGCTCCGGTGTTTAATGCGCTTTGTCCAATTATTAACAATAAACAAGAAAAAAACGTACACAATACGCCCCGGTGTTTAATACGCGTCATCACCACGCGACGCGTCAGCGCCTCATTTGCCCTAATCAAGATGGCGGCGACAGAAGCAAGCGAGTACGAAGATCTTCACAAGGAAACACGGTAAAACAATTATTTCTTTGCGAGAAAAAATATATTTCTTAGCTGACTTCATAGCAGACGTGCTTCTGAGCTTAACGAAATGTTCAAATCAGCTGGATTTAAAAAAAAAAAGTTCGCTGAATTTTAGGCAGGCGCCAGGCGGGTCAAACCGGACGCTTTCTTTCTTTAAATTTAGCTAAATAAACGCTTAAAAAATATATTTCTGAGCTGACTTAATAGTAGACGTACTCCTGAGTTTAACGAAATGTTCAAATCAGCTGGATTAAAAAAATTGTTCGCCGATTATTTTTATGCAGGCACCAGGCAGGTCAAACCGGACGCTTTCTTTCTTTAAATTTAGCTAAATAAACTCTTAAAAAATATATTTCTGAGCTGACTTACGTACTCCTGAGTTTAACGAAATGTTCAAATCAGCTGGATTAAAAAAAAAGTTCGCTGATTTTTATGCAGGCGCCAGGCAGGTCAAACCGGACGCTTTGTTTCTTTAAATTTAGCTAAATAAACGCTTAAAAATATATTTCTTACCTCACTATAGCAGACGGGCTCCTGAGCTGAACCAAATGTGAAATCAGCTGGATTTAAAAATCCGCGGTGTGGTTTATGAGTGGTATCTTGCAAACAAAAACAGCTACATCCACAGCAGGGAGCGGGCAGCGACAGTCATCAGTCCGACCAAAGGAGGCTTTTTTCGGACACAGCAAGTAGAAACTTCTGGAAGTGGCCCCTCTTCCTCTTCACTCTCTGAGTCCTCTGCTGGCTGCTGCCTACAGCGCCCGTATAGCGGCCGAAACTGGTACTGCACCATTTTCGCCAAAAATGAAAAACGAAGAATCAGAGCGAAAAATTAGTCTAAAAATATGGGAAAAAATCCATAAATAATACTCTTCGGTGTTTAATACGCTGGACATTCAAATGAGCAAAAATACTGCGTATAATACACCGGAGAATACGGTACAGACGAGGAGGGCTGAAGTCAAAATGACAGCAACTTTAGTACAGCACAATGTCCCGCTGGCTTTTGCTGACCACCTGGGGCTTGCACTGAGAATGCTTTAAAGACTCTAAAACTGCACAGGACTACAAGTGTGCCAGAACAAAAACATCCTGTATAGTTAATGAGGCACTGGCACCATACTTCTTGCAAGAATTGGTGTCAAAAATGAGAGAAGCTCCATACACACTGATAACGGATGGCTCTAACGGATGGCTCTAATGACACAGGTATTTATCAAAGTATTGAAAATAATATTATTTTCCTTCATACAAATGTTACTGATTAGTTTAACATCTATGGAGATAGTGGCCTTATATGCTTGCATGCTGTCATTACAGGAGTACAGAAGATGAATCCACTAACAGTTCGTATTTTTATGAATGGCGAAGTTGTTCATCGCTTTCTGAGCATGTGTCCAACAAGCGGGACGAGGTGTGGAACAGCTGATGTGATCTTCACCAAAATAAATGCCATCTTAGAAGAGAATGGTATTCCTTGGCAATACTGTGTGGGTCTCTCTGTGGACAATGCTGCTGTGAATGTAGGTTCACATAACTCCATTGCCTCCCGAATCCTACAAAAACACCCAGGCATTTACATTCATGGTTGTCCATGTCATGTAGTGCATAACACAGCTAAAGCAGCAGGGTCAGGGTTTTTAGATGTGAGTATTTGCCTGATAGAACTTTGCATGTGCCTTAATTTTCCTGCTGATGACATATAGTGACTGAAAATTGTTAGGTTTGCTTCGTGTAATTGCAGGTGTCCAACTTTGATTTGGAAGACCTGGTTGTTGACGTTAGCCAATGGTTCAAGGGCAGCACCAACCGAAAAGGGTACCTGACAGGTGTGAACTTACTGTACTGTAGTACTAAATTATAATTTTAAAATACAGAGCATAATAATGCATATGACTTATAGATAAATGTCTGTCAACAGAGTTTTGTGAGCTCCACCAAGCAGAGTACATGGACATCTCCTCCATCATGGCTATAAAGATGGCTGATTTGGAGCCATGCTTCAAGTGGGAACCGTCATCTACAATCATCAAAGCCTCTAAGAAGGCCACAGGCCTGTACAATCAGTCACACAAAATATGAGACTTGAGCAATTCCAGCTGTTCCCAGCTTTTTGTGTGAACACACAGTTCAAAACACTTGAAATTAAATTGTTCACAACTCATCTGCTTACCATTTAGGCACTGTATTTATATGTTTTGTTGCTGTTTTGCTGTTGATATGTACATTTTCAGCTAAACCCACTGGAAAATGAAGAATGTTTCTTAACTTTTCTCTTGTCATTTTTGACTAAACCTACCGGGTACATCCCATGCTCTTCATACAATGTAACAGTTAAAACACAGTCAAAAATGTGGTAAATACCAACGTTTATGGAGGACTTACTGACATTATTAGAAATAAAAGCAGAAATATATACTGTAAATAGACCATTAAATGAATATATGCACTTAAAGTTTAAAGTTTAGTTTAAAACAAAACAAACAGGAAAACACCTGTGCTTTTGTTTTAAACTAAACCTTAAACTACACTGAGGCAGCACAGACATCTGCACGTGGATCCTGCTTTATCCTGTCTGTTGACCAATAGGAGAAGAGCTGATCCAGGAAAGGTTTCCTTTTTATTTAATTGGTGCATTTTAAGTTATTTATTGGTTTTTATATGTTTTAGTTATTTATTCGTCCATTAATATATTTCTTTCTACTTTTTATTTCTAATTATGTCAGTTTCAGTCCTCCATACATATTCAAACATGAAATAGTATTGTATTTCAATCTGACACAGATCTATAAAAAAAGAGTGTAGGGAGTCATTTTAAGTCAATTTCTATTGTAGGATGTAGCCAACATGATGAGGGCAGGTGAAGCTCACCAGCACAATCAAACCCTGTTGCCGCGCTGCCGACGCCGCCGCGCTGCCGCCGCCACCCCCCACCCCCCAAAAACAAAATTCTCACTTTTTGAAAAGTTGGCAGCCCTGGTAATGCGAGTTGTAGGTAGTTTGTCACTCCCCCTTCCATGTATGTTACGTCAAGGCGGATGTTACGTTCAGGTAAAAAGGTAAAAAGTTTTTTCCTACCTGTTTTCTGGGGTTTTTTTCTACCTGTATGCTGGTATTTTTCTACCTGCTGCATTGAGCATGATTCAGGATAGAGATTCAAGAAAGTTTTTTGTTGACTTTGCAGTTTAATTTTTATTTTATTTTTTAATTTGTATGCATGACAAGAAACTGGAGGTTATGCACTATAACCAATGTTCCCCGAGGAAGGGGAACAAAGTGCAACACAGAATATATGGGAATTGCGCCACCGCGCGGTTCACCTGAAACATTACAATCACGCCCTTTTAGCACTAGAAGTCCCAGAGAAGGGTCATTCAACATTTCTACCTTTGGAACCCAGAGACGGGTCGAGGGACCCGAAGGATTTTAGCTAACATCCTATAATGAGCTGTTAACAGGCGCTTTTGTTTTGTAAATAAGGCCATTACTGGCGCACCACAGGAGGGGGCACACTAATTTGACTAAGGCTGCGCTTTTTTGCGCAAGTGAACTTGGCTTCTAAATCCCCCGGTCCCTTTCAGTGGGCTACATATGTTGGTCCGTCACTTGACCTCAGGTCATGTGACCTATGTCGGTCCGTCAGTTTACCTCAGGTCATGTGACCTGTGTCGGTCCGTCAGTTGACTTCATGTCGTGTGACCTGTGTCGTTTTGTCAGTTGACCTCAGGTCATAAGACCTGTGTTGGTCCGTCACTTGACCTCAGGTCCTGTGACCTGTGTCGGTCCGTCAGTTGACCTCAGGTCATGTGACCTGTGTCGGTCCGTCAGTTGACTTCATGTCATGTGACCTGTGTCGTTGTGTCAGTTGACCTCAGGTCATGTGACCTGTGTTGGTACGTCAGTTGACCTCATGCCGTGTGACCTGTGTCGGTCCATCAGTTGACTTCATGTCATGTGACCTGTGTCGTTGTGTCAGTTGACCTCAGGTCATGTGACCTGTGTTGGTACGTCAGTTGACCTCATGCCGTGTGACCTGTGTCGGTCCGTCAGTTGACCTCAGGTCATGTGACCTATGTCAGTCCATCAGTTGACCTCAGGTCATGTGACCTGTGTCGGTCCGTCAGTTGACTTCATGTCGTGTGACCTGTGTCGTTTTGTCAGTTGACCTCAGGTCATGTGACCTGTGTTGGTACGTCAGTTGACCTCATGCCGTGTGACCTGTGTCGGTCCGTCAGTTGACCTCAGGTCATGTGACCTATGTCAGTCCATCAGTTGACCTCAGGTCATGTGACCTGTGTCGGTCCGTCAGTTGACTTCATGTCGTGTGACCTGTGTCGTTTTGTCAGTTGACCTCAGGTCATGTGACCTGTGTTGGTCCATCACTTGACTTCAGGTCATGTTACCTGTGTCGGTCCCTCAGTTGACCTCATGTTGTGTGACCTGTGTTGGTCCGTCAGTTGACCTCATGCCATGTGACCTGTGTCGGTCCGTCACTTGACCTCAGGTCATGTGACCTGTGTCGGTCAGTCAGTTGACCTCAGGTCATGTGACCTGTGTCGGTCCGTCAGTTGACCTCAGGTCATGTGACCTGTGTCGGTACGTCAGTTGACCTCATGCCGTGTGACCTGTGTCGGTCCGTCAGTTGACCTCAGGTCATGTGACCTATGTCAGTCCATCAGTTGACCTCAGGTCATGTGACCTGTGTCGGTCCGTCAGTTGACTTCATGTCGTGTGACCTGTGTCGTTTTGTCAGTTGACCTCAGGTCATGTGACCTGTGTTGGTACGTCAGTTGACCTCATGCCGTGTGACCTGTGTCGGTCCGTCAGTTGACCTCAGGTCATGTGACCTATGTCAGTCCATCAGTTGACCTCAGGTCATGTGACCTGTGTCGGTCCGTCAGTTGACTTCATGTCGTGTGACCTGTGTCGTTTTGTCAGTTGACCTCAGGTCATGTGACCTGTGTTGGTCCGTCACTTGACCTCAGGTCATGTGACCTGTGTCGGTCCGTCAGTTGACTTCATGTCATGTGACCTGTGTCGTTGTGTCAGTTGACCTCAGGTCATGTGACCTGTGTTGGTACGTCAGTTGACCTCATGCCGTGTGACCTGTGTCGGTCCGTCAGTTGACCTCAGGTCATGTGACCTGTGTCGGTCCCTCAGTTGACCTCATGTCATGTGACCTGTGTTGGTCCGTCAGTTGACTTCATGTTGTGTGACCTGTGCTGGTCCGTCACTTGACCTCAGGTCATGTGACCTGTGTTGGTCCGTCACTTGACCTCAGGTCATGTGACCTGTGTTGGTCTGTCAGTTCACCTCAGGTCATGTGACCTGTGTCAGTCCGTCACTTGACCTCAGGTCATGTGACCTGTGTCGGTACGTCAGTTGACCTCAGGTCATGTGACCTGTGTCGGTACGTCAGTTGACCTCATGCCGTGTGACCTGTGTCGGTCCGTCAGTTGACCTCATGTTGAGTGACCAGTAGCGGTCCATCAGTTGACTTCATGTCGTGTGACCTATGTCGGTCCATCAGTTGACCTCAGGTCATGTGATCTGTGTAGGTCAGTTAGTTGACCTCAGGTCATGTGACCTGTGTCGGTCCGTCAGTTGACCTCAGGTCATGTGATCTGTGTCGGTCAGTCAATTGACCTTAGGTCACGTGACCTGTGTCGGTCCGTCAGTTGACCTCATGTTGAGTGACCAGTAGCGGCCCATCAGTTGACTTCATGTCGTGTGACCTATGTCGGCCCATCAGTTGACCTCAGGTCATGTGATCTGTGTCGGTCAGTTAGTTGACCTCAGGTCATGTGACCTGTGTCGGTCCGTCAGTTGACCTCAGGTCATGTGACCTGTGTCGGTACGTCAGTTGACCTCATGCCGTGTGACCTGTGTCGGTACGTCAGTTGACCTCATGCCGTGTGACCTGTGTCGGTCCGTCAGTTGAACTCATGTCGAGTGACCAGTGTCGTTCCATCAGTTGACTTCATGTTGTGTGACCTATGTCGGTCCGTCAGTTGACCTCAGGTCAAGTGACCCGTGTTGGTCCGTCAGTTGACCTCATGTCGTGTGACCAGTGTCGGTCCGTCAGTTGACTTCATGTCATGTGACTTGTGTCGTTTTGTCAGTTGACCTCAGGTCATGTGACCTGTGTTGGTCCGTCACTTGACCTCAGGTCATGTGACCTGTGTCGGTCCGTCACTTGATCTCATGTCATGTGACCTGTGTCGGTCTGTCAGTTGACTTCATGTCGTGTGACCTGTGTTGGTCTGTCACTTGACCTCAGGTCATGTGACCTGTGTTGGTCCGTCACTTGACCTCAGGTCATGTGACCTTTGTCGGTCCATCAGTTGACCTCATGTCATGTGACCTGTGTCGGTCCATCAGTTTACCTCATGTCGTGTGACCTATGTCAGTCCGTCAGTTGACTTCATGTCATGTGACCTGTGTCTGTCCGTCAGGTGACAGACAACAATAGGTCAAGCATGTTTTAGAACACAGCAATGGGCCACCTGCATGTGCCGGCACGCACCGTATATACATGTGCCAAGGACAAGGAGAGAGACAGTACTTGTAAGCAAAATAATTTATTTGACAGAACATCAAAGTTACAGGATAGTCAGCACAGCAGAATAAGACAATTTTATGCATAAAATTGTTCTGGAGCAGACAAAGCTTTCCGTTCAGTGGATGTCCCAAAATGTTCAACTGTGAGATAACTTCAGGGTCTGTTATGTGTGAATTCAGGTCAGGGCCTCTCTTCTGACTAAGGGGGGAAGTGCAAGCAGAGTCTTACTTACCTGGTGGAAACATTGGAATGCAGTTTGTGCAGTCTGGTGTGGTGGGGGTGTCTAAGTTGTGTGCACGCATATTTATAACAAAAGGCAGTTAATGGCCCACTAATGTGGACCCACTAATGGCCCACTAATGGTTGGTTTGGACTAAGGGTCTTTTGACCCTCTTTCAGGACTTTTGGGGGGAGGTCGAAAATCCTGGGACTTCTAGTGTTAGGGCAAGTGAGGCGTCTACATCTCCAGAGGCCACGCCCCTCTGGTATAAAGGCAGAGTACGTCTCACATTCGTCCTCTGCAAGCACTTCGCCTGAGCTTGTGCATTAGAGGGGCAAAAGAGTGTTGCACTTTGTTCCCTTCCCTTGGGGATCATTGGTTATGGTGCATAACCTCCAGTTCCCCTTCAGTCAGGTCACTGCAGTGCAACACAGAATATATGGGAACATACCATCACGCCCTGGAAATGCATGCCTTGTGCAACATTCCGCCCAAACAGATAGGCGGTAGTACGTTCAGCTCTCCTTTGATGAGAGCACAGCCTGTGTGACGTCATGATTTGTGACATCCAAGTTGTAGTATTTCATAAACATGTTAGGAGAAGTCCAATTAGCAACAGCGCAGATGTCTGCTAATGACACTTCCTTAAACAAAGCCCAGGAAATCGCCAACCCTCTGGTTGAGTGGGCATGTACACCACTGGGTACCTGTTGACCTTTGCTGCTGTATGCTCTAGAAATGGCCTCTGTCACCCAGTGGGAGAGGTGCTGCTTTGACAGGGCCCTGCCTGCAACAGGAGCAGCGAAGCATACAAACAGCTGATTTGATTTTCGCCAGCTACTAGTTCTTTCCATGTAAACACGCAGAGCCCGCACGGGGCAGAGCACATTAAGACGCCTCTGTTCTGCAGACAGGACAGGAGGAGGAAAGGCTGACAATTCAAAGTCCAGACTTCTGTAATTTAAAGTTGGGACCTTAGGTGAGTAAGCTGGGTTTGGTCGCAGAGTGACCTTTGACCCGTCCTGAGCGAACTGAGTGCATAGTGGGTGAACTGACAATGCATGCAGGTCCCCAACACATTTAGCAGAGCATAAAGCTAAAAGAAGAGCAGTCTTATAAGACAATAAATCAATTTTAGCGCTTTGCAGAGGCTCGAAAGGAGGATCACAGAGGGCCTCCAGGACCAGAGTTAAATCCCACTGTGGGGCCAAGACCCTGCTCGGAGGCCTCACCTTCAAACTCCCTTCATGAACCGGATCACGAGAGGGCGGGAGCCGGGAGACTTGCCGCCCCACCCCTCGTGGCATGCTGAAAACAGCTAACAAAAAGACCTTAATGGTGGAAAAGGAGCGACCTTTATCCAGCAGATCCCGTAGAAAAGTGAGGAGCTGTGCTATGTTACAGGAGTATGG
This sequence comes from Garcialebias charrua, assembly GCA_038048925.1. Lineage (NCBI taxonomy): Eukaryota > Metazoa > Chordata > Actinopteri > Cyprinodontiformes > Rivulidae > Garcialebias > Garcialebias charrua. The sequence goes on from JBBPBX010016217.1 coordinate 48,039, forward strand.
CACAATATTCCCCTCCATACACCAGAACTCAAAAACACACCATTTTGGTGCATAAAGTGTCTGAGTGGACACAGCACGTGTGTTCTGAATTGTATTTACCACCTTGTTGGGTAAACCAAAGTTGATTAGTTTGTTCCTCTCAGCGACCAGGCCCACAACTGCCACAGGGTCGGTCGTGGGTGTCAGATTTGCCCGTGGGCCAGTGAAAGAAGGTCTCTGTGAGCAGACAGCTGCCATGGAGTTCCTGCCAACAGTGAGACAAGCTTTGCAAACCAGGCCTTCTCCGGCCACCTGGGTGCTACCAGGTTCAGAGAGAGCCCCCCCCCCCCCCGCGCACACGCTCCAGCGTCGGTTCCGTGCTACGGGAAGGGGGGGGCATAATCAGGGTATATGCAAA